>PVHP010006780.1:0-59265 GCA_004024765.1 Zapus hudsonius | reverse complement strand
TTCCTGGTGCTCCCTGTCTGGGTGTTGCCTGGTTCTTGGTGTCTTATTCAAAGGATGGAAGAGCACACCCATAGCAAACCACCCAGGAGTTTTAGTTAAAGTGACAGTACAAGACAAACACACTGCCTAATAAATAAACGTAAGTATCTGTTCACTGCACACATCCTTTCCCATGATGCAACTGATTTTAATCACATGCACACACAACCATGCATTCCCATAGCCATGGAATGATACGTTGGGAAGTTTTCCCCTAAAAGTTCACGTTGAGGTCACAGTTTACCTGACTGTACATACACACACAACCAGATCAGGCTGGATTGGCCCATGAACCTCCAGTGCCAGGATGTGCCCCAAGAGAGGACTTGCCTGGGCAGGGTGGGCACGGCTTTGTTGGTAGAGGGACCTGTATGCCCTGATACTTGGAGAGGGTCCAGGGTTGCGAGAATATCCCTGAGATCTGCCTGACTCACAGGCAGAGTCGAGGGTAACAGGAAGGGGAGATAGAAAAAGGAACAAAGGGGGGGGAACATACCTTTTGGAAGAGAGATAGATGGTCCAGACAGGAACACATCCCTGAGGAAGAGAAGGCAATTTCCCATGTGGGCTTCATACTTTAAAACAACGGAAAGGGAACAGAAATTCAATAAAAACAGTCATTCAAGGCAAGATTTATAAAATAAGAAAATAAGATGAAAATGGCGATTGCAGACTCCAGAAGACAAATTTTCACAAAGCACCAGTATTACAGATGTACTGGATACGCTGTGTTATGAGCCAAGCGACGGAGAGGGAGGCCACAGACAACTAACACCACGTTAGTGACAGAGGAAAGGCAGCGATGGCCAAGGAGAAGCAGAAGGTGAAGCTGGGAGCAAGCGAGTGAGCAGGGGAGAAACTGACAGCAAGATGGCTGTGGTCTAGCCTCAGGCAGCTGGAGCCAAGGCTGGAAAGATAGCAAGACAGACATGCCCGAGACTCATCTAAGTCTACAGTCAGGGTCTGGATAAAATCACACAGTACAAGCTGAGACACATCTCCTTAAGGTGCTGATGTTTAAGTTCACGGAAGTGATTGGGGATCATCTGTGTTGACAGAGAATTGCCCAAGAAGCTTGAAAACAATGTGACTGTCTCAGAGTCTTCAGCCTCCACCCTCCCTGGAGAACACCATGGTGCAACAGCTTCACGGTTCTGAGGAAGAGATAGATATTTCTCCAGACAGTAAGCAGAAGAAAGAAACGGCCCTTCATGAGAAACAGCTCAATCACGAAGCACAGGCAGGAGGATCGAGAAGCCTTCACACTGGTCCCCAGAGGTGGCAAGGGAAGGGGGATCTCAACAGGATGCCAAGGAGGAAGGAAAGGGCACCCTAGAGACAGGTTCCCAACTCCTTGAACCTTAAGAACTCTGTGGCTGGGGTCTTTTCATATTCAGATGAGAGGCTATAAGCCCAACCATCAGGAAATGAAATAACAGAGATGAGCACACCTTCATCAAAGGAGCCCTGTGACCCGACCCGCGGGCCTAGTCAACGAGGGTCACGAGGGGGACCCTAGCCTGGATGAGTGGGAAAGAACGGGAGCGAGAGAGAGGAGACCAAGACAGGAGTCTGATCAAGGTCTGTTGATTGCAGGCAACAGGCGAGCTTATATGCTAAGAACAAGGAGGCAGCTGCACGTTTCACTTTGCACAATACTTTGCACAATAGTATAAGTTTTTCGAACCCTGTTGCCGTAGGCAGTCACAGTGGCCTGGAATTATTGTAATTAGCTGCAAATGGCTGGTTTCGGGAAGCACGTAACATTGCTAGATTTCCGCATAGCTCAGGGTCCACAGTGGGGCAGTGCCTCAGACCCTGACAGCCCTGGTACGGAGGCAGTCCACGAGTATGGAACGGAAGCCTCTATGTGGAAACTCAGGTTGCTAAGTGAATGTGCTTGAAGTTGGCTTCAAACCACTCGAAAGGTAACTGACAGACACTGAGGCAAAGAGAAAAGGCTGGGCATCGGAGAGATGGCTCAGCAGTTAAACACTTGCTTGAAGCCTGCTAGTCCAAGTTAGAGTCCCCAGTGCTGGACACAAAGTGGCACATACCCGTAATCCCCATGAGCCTATGGCAATGGAAGGCCATAGAAGTCTCTGGAAGCTGTGGGCCAGCTAGAGTGGGACCAATGCAGGGGAATAATAATGGTTGCAACGACGACAGCAACAGCGAGACTTTGTCTCAAGAAAAGTAGAAGAGGAAATACACCTTGAGGTTGTCCTCAGACTTCAACACATGTACCATGGCATGTGACATACACATTCACATATGCAGTAAAAAGAAAAAGAGATAGGAAGGAAGGAAGGAAAGAAGGAAGGAAGGAAGGAAGGAAGGAAGGAAGGAAGGAAAAAAGAAAAAGGAAAAAGGGCAAGTCTGAAGGACTTGTGTCTTTATTATCCCTGGTAGAGAATCAGTCAACATACAGAAGTCTGTGAGCAGCCTGACTCCAGCCTCCCCATTTCTGGAAACTATCTTCCAGAGCTGTGTCACTAATATCTCTTTCCATTAGAACATTAATCTGAGGTTCAGCAGCCCCTCAGGTCAACTTTGATTGCCTTTGTTGTAGTCAAGCAAAATTAATCTGAATGCATGTTTTAAAAGAAAGCATACATCACAGAGCCCCACTCTCCTTTTATATTCAGCTCCTGAGCCGGTGGACACACATCCTCCTTCCATGTGCAGAAAATGGGGCTTTGAACAGGTTCACCAAACATCAGCCAAGGAGGTCCAGGCCCTGCACCAGCCACTGTGTGTCTTTAGCTCTGCTAAGGTTAGGTCTGAAAGGTCCTCCTGGGTCTTATATTTTGAACACTTGAATCCCAGCATGACACTATTTTTAGAGGCTGTGGGGCCTTTAGGAACTGGGGCCTGGCTACTGGAGGTAGGTTGCTGGGGGCGGGATTTTGAAGGGACAGCCCAACCCTAGGTCCCACATAGCTCTCTGTTTCTGGCCCATGCCATGTAAGCAATACATATACATATATGTATGTACATATATGCATACATGCATAAACATATATGTGTATGTACACATACATACATACATACATATATACATACATACATACATACCTGATAGATAAGTGATAGATGATATATACATACATATATACATACATACATATCTGCATACATACATACCTGATAGACAGATAGATGATAGATAGATAGATATAGAGATAAAGATAGATAGACAGATAGACAGATAGATAGATAGATAGATAGATAGATAGATAGATAGATAGATAGATAGATAGATAGATAGATAGAAAACTGTGGCCTTGTGGTGGTTTGATTCAGGTGACCCCATAAACTCGTGTGTTCTAAATGCTAGGTCCCCAGCTGATGGCAATTTGGGAATTGGAGCCTCTTAGAGGCAGGGTATTGTTGGGAGCAGGCTTGGTATTATATCCAGCTTCCCCTTGCCAGTGTTTGGCACACTCTCCTGCTGCTATTGTCCACCTGATGTTTGCCAGAAGGTGATGTCCACCCTCTGCTCATGCCATCATTTTCCCTGCCATCATGGAGCTTTTTCTTGAGTCTGTGAGCCAAAATGAACCCTTTCCTCCACAAGCTGCTTTTGGTCAGGTGCTTTCTATCAGCAGCAAGAAGCTGAATGCAATAGTTAAATTGGTATTAGAGAGTGGGTTGTTGCTGCCAGAAACCTGACTGTGTGGCTACTGGTCCTTTGGAACTGATTTGCAAGAGGACTTGGAACCTTTGCCTAAGACACGCCTTGCAGTGCTGTAAATACAGCTTGATAGATTCTGGTCAGAGTTGAAAGACCTGAAAGCAGTGAGAACTACGGACTTTGAGGAGAAAGAACTTTGTAGGAGGGACCGGGATAAAAGCAGTTTGCATGAGAGGCATGAGTGTCCTGAGAACGTGTGCAGGGTTGCTTTGGGTAGAAATGGACTGGTATGAGCAGATGGAGATAGCACAGAAAGAAATAAAATTTTTGGGCCAAAACTGCTGCCCGTTCAGCTGCAATTGTTTGAGAGATTACGACCACTGAGATTGGGCCAGGTGATCTGCATTGGGGCAGCAGGAAGTAAGGGGCCTGGATGCTGAAGGAGTGTCCTGTTCTTAGAAGTTGTCTTGATTTCCCCCTGGATTAACAACTCGGTTGCCCACCTGGTGCTATGAAGTATAACAAATGCAGAAAAACGTATCATTGAATTTGCAACACAATTTTTTTTTTTAAAGAAATGGCCATGGACAGTGTGAAGCAGGCTTGTTGGATTACCCACTTGGAGGCCTGAAGGAGCCATGGGGATGAAGAGTGAATTGCAGAGGAGACCCAGTGGAGATGCCAGGACTATGGCTGCCAAGGAGAGCTGCCTGCACTGGACAGAGTGAGTAGTCACAGAATGAGCAGTCTGGCTGCACTCATCACTGGTTAGGGTTGTCGAACTTGGAGTTAAGAGCCTGATGTCTGCCCTGTTTGTTTAATTCTTGTTTGGTTCAGTCTCTCTTTGCTGTGCTCAATGCCATCTTTGCAGTGTGAATGTTTATTTTGTGTCATTGAGGTGGTTTTATGGTGGGTTTTTTTTTTTTTTTTGGCATTACAGCTCAGTTAAAAGACCTTGGACTATGGCATGTTTGCACATCATTGGGATTTCTGAAAACCATGGGGACCTTTAAAGTTGGACTGGATGCATTGCATTTTATATCATGGATGGATATTGGCTTATGGGGCCCAGGGATAGAACGTGGTGGCTTGATTCAGGTGTCCCCCATAAACTTATGTGTTCCGAATGCTAGGTCCTCAGCTGGTGGCAATTTGGGAATTGGAGCCTTTTGGAGGCAGGCTATTATGGGGGTAGACTTATGGGTGTTATAGCCAGCTTCCCCTTGCCAATATTGGTGTATTGGCAAGGAACCCTCCAAATTCCCACATTGGTTGGGGCACAAGTGCACCCTTATGAACCCATACCACATTTCTGAGATGCCATTGTCTCTCCTTAGCCAGGCATAACACCCATGTCCCCTCTATCAGCCCTTGACTGTCTCCTCTCCTCTCAGGCCTTCTGAGCCTGAGCCTGAAGGGGTGAGGGTCCCTATTCTCTTCTCCCGGGCACTCCAGTGCCCACTCACTCCTAGCCCTGGGTACAGCCTCTGTCTTCACAAGTCTCCAGCAAGGGGCAAGTGCAAGATTTTCAACCACACACTCTAGAAATGTTCATAAATGTCAGGGTCCAAGGGTCCCTGGGGGAAGCCAGTCAGTTCCTGCCCAGCCCTCCTTTTCCTCCATTGTTAAAAGGGACAGGAGTCACTCACTCCTATGATCCTTCCAAAGTCAAGTGCCTCAGCCTGCAAACTCCCCCTGTCCTGTACTCCAGACCTCTCTGCTTTTTCTGGAAAGGGCTGGCAGATGCAGACCCACTAGAAGACACAGCTCCTGAGCTACAGAGGTCTAGTAACCCCATCTGCTCCTCTGCTGGGGTAAAAAGATTTGAGGTTCTCCTGGCTTCCTCTTAGCATGGGCTTGCTCCCCACTTATCCTGTTGTGATGGTAATCTCTGATTCTCAACTTTCAGGATTTAGAATCACCATGGAAACAAATCTCAGGACATGTGTTCAAGGGATTTCCTAGACTTGGTTAATTGAGGTGGGAATACCCACTTTAGCTCCATCCCATGGGTTGGGGTCCTGGACCCAATAAAAGGAGAGAGCTAGCCAAGTACCAGCATCCATCTCTCTGCTTCCTCACCCTGCTGAACATGACCAGCTGCTCTGCTTCAGCTCCCATGCCTTCCCCGCCATGATGGACTCTATCCCTAGAACTATAAAGTGAAATGAACCCTTCCTGTCTTAAGTTGCTTCTGCTGAGGCATTTCGTCAGGGCAAGGAGAAAGTAACAAATATACCTGTCCAGGCTCAGGACTGGAGCAGGCGGAGCCTGTGTCTATACCACAGGGTCCACCTGTGCTCTGTCCCTTTAACTAAGTGCCACTGGAGAACCTATTTGGTGGCCTTTTCTTAACATGGTTATGTGACAGTTCAGGCAAGCTCCATAGACCCCCTTCCCTTGAGTGGGAGGCATCTCTAGCCAGAGCCCAAACCTAGATGCAAAGGCTGATTGGTCAGGTATAGACCAATCAGCTGTCTCTCTGACTTACCTGGGGTAACTTTTAAAAGCTTCCCTAGAACAAAGGCCACTCTCTTCTTCCACATGGCCTCCTAGAAGGAGGATTTCCATTTTTCCTTAGGCTGGGGTGAGGGGGACTCAAGATCTCCCCACATGAACCTTTTTTCTCATGATGGGAGCCCTCTGTTATTTTTCCTTTTCTGCCTGTTTAGTTAAACAGCATAAATTTTGGCTAAAAACTTCTCCCACGTGTCTCCCCATACTGATGGCTGGAGAACTCTGTAACTCCCCATGGTCCCTTAAATAATAAAGTCTCCCACTATACCTTACTATCTGGTCGTCTATGATTTAAATTCTTTAACTTTGTCGACAAGATTTCAGGTACTCCTTAAATTTGGGGGTGCATTGGAATTTGTGCTGAGCTTTATCTGAATTCTAATGCTCAGCACAGCCCGCTACAGTTAAGTAGGCCGGAACAAAGTCGAATGTGAAGAACCTCCTCAGTGCCTTGGACCAATGCCAAAGAAAATCAAATATGTACTAAGAGCCCGGGTTTCCCTTCCAGGTCTACAGCAGCTGTCCAAATGGCTCTTCCTTTCCAGCCCATTACCCCACCATCAGGAGCCAATCATTAAGGCTCAGCTCACTGGGCTGCTGAGCTTTCTGGCTCCGAAGTTCTCTGAAGTTATTAGTCAAAGTGTGCCGTGCTGGCAGCTCCTGTCCAAAGAGTCTCACTATCTGTCCTGTGATGCGTGTGCCGCTGCTGCAGCTGACCGGCCCCTCTCCCCCAAACCCTGGGGCTGTTTGGCACTATGGAATGATAATGACATCCGCATCCCCTATGGACACAGGGAAGGAAGGCACGATGGAACATAACGCAGCACCTGGGCACCTCCCACAGCAATGGGAAGCTAACAAGGATCGAAGTGACATGCCTGTCCCATGAGGCCGGGGTAGTCACCAGGATCAGAGGACAGTGCATTGATCCTCAGGCTGGGACCTGCCATAAAAGACCCCCCAAGCCACCACCCCAGCACAATCTCACAAGGAGGTCATCCAGATGGCTCTAGCAGGCCAGAGCCGCAGGCCATTCAGATCTCAGCCCAGAAGGGGAAACACTCTTGGCTGGTCACAAAAGCAGTTTGGCAGAAACCAGCAGATGCATAGATCTGCTCACCTCCATGGAGAAGAGGTGAAAGGAGATGGACACTTTCTTAGGATGTTTCATTCAATTTCTGCAGAACTGCAGAATCTAATAACTGGGTTTACCAGAATCATAAACGCTAGCCCTGCAGGTTTTCATGTTTACGAAAGAAACAGCCTTGGTTTGAGTTTCACTCCAATTGCAACTTCTCACACAGCCCGGGCTCTTGAGAACATGCATTGTGGCCTGGGGTTATGAGCCACTGATTGCATAGGAAGCTGCCAGGGCCGTGGACCTTGGGGACTGAGGTTTGTCCCCACACAGAACTAGGCAGCCTTAGCTGCTGGCGCCTCCCTCCAGAGCCAGCAGGGCTCTGCGTACACAGGAATGACCCAGGGTGGAGCCTTGTGAGCAAATGGATCGATTGACAAAGCAAAACTCCTGTGCTGGTGACTGATGATGAAATAATATTCTTCCACTGCAGAGTTAGGATGAGTACAGGAGAGCCTGGCCTCCGGTCAGAGATCAGGGACACCGCCCCCTCCCCAGGCCCAAGCTCTTTGTCCCTAACTTCCCAGCACTCAGCATCTTTACAAAATGACAGGAGACTAAAGTCCTTGGTGCCCTCTCGCCCTTCTGCGGGAGATCAGACTAAGATAGGGTTTTCCCTTAGGCAGTTAGGATTGTCCCCTAGGACCTCAGTCACAACTTTGTCACACCTGTCTCTATACAGCCCAATCAAGCTTTTGTCCCACCCAGGTGAGGTGGCTTTCTTCTAGCTCTAGATCAATCAAATGATACCTTGATGAGGACTCTTCTATTACAATTTAAAACTTTAACTGGGCCAGAACCGAGGGTCTTTCATCCCCTCCCTCCCTTGCTTAGATCTTGCCACACATAGATCGTGTTTTGTGAGAAAGTGGTGAGTATATTGAAAAGAGAAATACTTTATTATGGATTTTATTTTTAATTTTTTTCTAAAATCATACGCCTCTTATCATTTTACCCCTTCCCCTTCTGGCACAGTGAGATTCTCGCCACCCCGGACATATCACAACCACACTGGCTACATGCAGAACTGTGTCTTGGGCACCAAGCGTCTCAAGGTCCCAGCCTCCTGATGCTTAGAAGCAAATTCTGGGTCCTAGACTTGAGTCTCCTGGGAATTTTAGGGTACAGAATAAGTGACGAGCTCTCATCAGCATGCGTCTCTGTTTGCATTGATCGCTTGGCTTAGTCAGAGCCATGTCTTTGGCAGCTCAGTGCAGCCATGGCCCACACCTCACATGTGTCAGGGACCATGCCCACTTCTCCTGAGGGGTTCCTGAGTCAAGTTTGGCCAGGCCAGCTTCCTCCTGGAATCTATGTGGATTTGTAAAGAAGAGCCTGAAAGCTGCACACACGGAGAGACAGAGATGAGGGAGATGGGGACGTGGCTGGGTCCAGTGCACAGTCAGCTCCAGAGACAAGCCAGCAGTCTGTGCTGAGGTTTCTCCTCAGAGCACTGGGCTGGCTGTCCCTAGGATCCTGAATATCCCTCCCTGTCATGACCTGCCCTTGGAATAGCTGCAGCTTACCTGGGCTGTGACACCTGGCTCTGTGTGGCTCCTGCACACTAATGCAGCTCTGTAACCTCCATGATGCAGGAGGTGGCGACAACCAGCACAAGCCACGCTCACCTGCTGTCACAGGTGAGCGCTAAGTCAGGGGCAGTGCAGGCTGGTTCTCTCACCTGCTGTCCCAGGTGAGCGCTAAGTCAGGGGCAATGCAGGCTGGTTCTCTCACCTGCTGTACAGGTGAGCGCTAAGTCAGAGGCAATGCAGGCTGGTTCTCTCACCTGCTGTACAGGTGAGCGCTAAGTCAGAGGCAGTGCAGGCTGGTTCTCTCACCTGCTGTACAGGTGAGCGCTAAGTCAGAGGCAGTGCAGGCTGGTTCTCTCACCTGCTGTACAGGTGAGCGCTAAGTCAGAGGCAGTGCAGGTTGGTTCTCTCACCTGCTGTCCCAGGTGAGCGCTAAGTCAGGGGCAATGCAGGCTGGTTCTCTCACCTGCTGTCCCAGGTGAGCGCTAAGTCAGAGGCAGTGCAGGCTGGCCCTCTGGCAGACCTAGAGCACACCTGGCTGGTAGCAGGAACAGTGCAATGTGCTCACACAGGCTGGGCCTCCACTCAGGGCTGTGCCTGGTCATGGGGGCTGAGCAGTGACAAGAAACCACACAACCTGAGCAGGAGTGTGGTGCCTGGCCCCATGCCTGCAAGCCAAGGGAAGGCTGTGCTCCTTTTCTCCTAGACATGGGGAGTCTTTTGAGGAATTTTCAATCATGGAATCACATGGCCTGGGGCTGGGCCGCCAGCTGACTCAGCAGCCCTAGGAAGCCCCGGAGTTTGATGTGTTCTCAGAGACATTCTAAGAGTCTTGGGCGCTCTAACAAACCCATAAGGGAAGAACCAGACTGAGCCTGAGGCCGATACATCTGGTGGGGCTGAAAGGCCAGCAGCCACAATTCTACAAGGAGCTGTGCTGGAGAGGCCTTGGCTGCAGGCTCTGGTGGGCTTGGAGGTGCTCACGGTGCCCCTCTGTCCCAGGGTTCCCAGAAGCAGACCTGCCTCCATGGTTCCTGCAGAGGCTCTGGGCCAACAGTGAACAGGCTGAGTTCACTTTTTCCTCCCAACATTTCAGATGTTCCATTTCCGTCACTCTGTAAAAGACCGACAGGTCCTCTTAAGCACGTCTAGTGTGGTGAAGTCTTTATGTATGCATTTGCACACACATCTGCGTGTGCGTATATGTTCATGTGAGTGAGCGTAGGCAAGCGCACGCTATGGTTCACACGTGGAGGTCACAGGACGACGTGAGGTGTCACTCGTCACCTTCCACCTGGTTTGACGCCGAGTCTCTTGTGGGTCATGGATTCACCCCATGCTAGCTGGCCTGCCCACTCCCAAGGACTGTCCTGTCTGCACAGCCCATCTCCACACAGCAGGTTGGGATTACACGTGAGCTCCTGCATCCAGTTCCGTGGGTCCTGAACTTGGGTCATCAGGGATGCACAGCAAGCGCGTTAACCCACTTAGCCCCTCCCTACTGTCACATGACACCACCTGCTATACACCAGGAGTTCATAGATCCTCCCTGCTGGAGTCCCATCAGCTCAGGAGGATGTGGAGCCATTACATTCTGGAGAGAGATGGGGACAGAATTCAGCAGGAGCTGGAGAGCCAGGCAGGAGGCCGCTGCCTAGGGAAATGGAAAGTCTTTGGGCCGATGCCCAGCAGCTGGGCCACCTGAGCCAACCCATCGTGCCACCTGGATCCCAAGGCTCCATGAGCTCTCAGGTCTGGAGGGAGCTCTCTAGACTCTTGTGGAAAACCACTCAGACAAGGGGCAGTCCATGCTCCTTCCTCAGCCCTATGGGTGCTCAGGTGAATGTGGTAGAAAGCTGACTGAGTGGAAAAGCCCTCACTTTCCGCCGAGATGGTGGTCTCCTGGCCTCTACTCAGACAAGATCCCTCATAGCACCAGCATGGGCCGTGATGGACAGCGCCAAGGAGGCTGAGGGACCAGCTGAGGGCCTGCCATGGGCTCCCCACCTGCACCCGAAGGTGACACCCTTCTTGCAAAGAATCCCTGGGAGGCTCTGAGAGGCTCCATGGTTTGCTCGTGGTTACACAGAGCCAGGGCTGAGGCCAGATTATTCAGAAGCTAAACCCACGCCGGGAGACAAAGAGCCCACAGAGCCAGCTGGGAGTTATGGGAAGTCCACAAGCCCAAAGTTTTGCTCTAAGTTCAGTTCAGCCTCAGGTGATGTTCCTCCAGTGAGAGTGGGCAGAGGAATGCCCTCTCCTTAGTCAGAACCTTCCCCACCTTGCAGATTTCACCCGAGCTAAGGTAGAGTTCCCATCATCCCTCCTGTTGCCTCCTTGCTCCCACAGCCCCTCTGGCTCCCGGGAGCTGGGAGCAAATCCCTTCCGAGAATCCACAAATCACCAGAAATAACTTGCTTCAATCCTCTTGTCAGACTAATCAAAATGCAAAGAACTTCCATTATTAAAGTTTTAAAATTAACCAAAAAAATGACATAGTCCCCATTACTCATATCTTTATCATATCTGTATTTTTCTAGACTGATATAAAAGATAATGTTTACTGACTAACAGTGACAATGAAAATTAATTTTTGAAGTACTTAATGGATTCTCTGGGAAAGCTCAGCCCCCCCCACCCTCCTGCTGAGGGAGATTCTGCTCTTAGTACAGTTGGCATGGGAATGCCTGGGTGGTACCAAGACTTTGGGTTCTAGAACCACTGATGGATGGCAACTCCATCAATGTCACTGGGTGACAAAAATACTTTGCCACCTGGAGGCACCTTCCTGAGGGACATTAACCTCCTTCCTTCCTGCATCCTGCCCACTGTGACAGGAAGGAATCTTTTCCAATGATCTCATGCCATTAGCACCTTGTGGTATGTCATATACTTCATGAAGATTGTGTACTTCTCCCTGTGTGAGTGTGTGTGTGTGTGTGAGTGTGTGTGAGCACATGTGTAGGTGTGTTCATGTGTGTGGGCACCCTTGTGTGTGGAGGCCAGAGGTTGAGATCAGGGGTCCTACTCCATTGCCCTCGACATTATTGTTTGAGATAGGATCTCGCTGAACCTAGAGTTCATTTGCTGATCTGGCTAGACTAGCCAGTGAGCCTCGGGGATGCCCTGTGTGCCTCCACAGTGCTCATGAGTGTGCACGGCCACCCCTGGCATTTGCATGATCTGGGATCCAAACTCAGGTCTCATCCCACTGAGCAATCTCCCCAGGCCTCTCTGTCTTCCTTAGCTCCATCTGCCACTAGGAGGCACAGCCACCCGTCGAGCTAAAACTTTCCATCGACCTCACTGTGAAACGGAGATGGTGCTCCAGGGATAACCCGGGTCATCACACAAAAAGCCTCTGAAAACTGAGGTTGCATATGGATGCCCACTGCTCGTGCCCACACCTAGTGCCCACACCTAGTGCCCACACCTGATGCCTACACATAGTGCCCATTCCCAGTGCTCAAAGAAGGGCCTCTGTGAGTTAGGCAGGTGCATTCTGGGATTGCTCTCCCCTGTTCTATTTTCAGAGCTCAAGTCATAGTCAGGTGAAGGACTAAGCTCCCATCTGAGGGTCTGAGGGCTGCCTTGTCCCCTGGGCTTGTCACCATCTGCAGCAGCCATGTCAGGGGCCATTATCTTCCCTTGGAACTAGGTTCCAGGGATATTATCATTTCTAAACAGGAGTTCACATTCAACACCTCCCCAAACCACCACTTGTCTCTCCAGGGACCCTCCACAGCCACACCCCACCAGTATGGGGCCCGTGGCCTCTGCAGGGAGCTCAGACAAAAGGCAGCATGAGGCCGCACCATCACTGACGTGTAGTTGAGTGGTAATCAGAGATTCACCACAGGAAAAAATGTGACTGCAGCAGGGTCTGTAATGAGGAAAATAAATATGTGGTTTACATTCAGGATTTTCCTTAAAATATTCAACAAGTCCCTAACTTCACATGTTCTCCCGATCCGAGCTGCAGAGAATCAATGGCGTTGTTCACTGTCGTTGTTTCCCCTGGTTACACACTGCTGAAGGGCTGGTTTTGTGTCTGAGGGAAGGAAGGGTCTAGTCGACCCCGGCATGGTGACAGTAGGTCTGTTTGAGTCCCACGGTCCACCTGGGCCACCACAGTCTCTAAGATCACCACCCTTCCTGTCATAAGGACAGCATCCATTCAAGGGACCCAGGGATGATGGTGGCTTCCTGTGGCCTGTGGTTCTAGCAGTGCCTTGATAAGAACTCAGGACCCTTCTGGAACATTCTGTCACTATTCAGCATTTCTGCTTGTCACACTTACTAAGGTGGGAAATCGGAGAAGACATTGGAGGAGAGTTTAGAATCAAGCAATTACTTTTAGAAAACTTAAGCAGGCTGTTTACCAAAGAGCTCTACTTAGCAAGGTGTGCTTGGGGGAGGGGGGCTTGGAAGATGGCTCGAGTTAAAGGTGCCTGTTTGTAAAACCTGCCAGCCCAGAGTTCATTTCTCCAGTACCCACATACAGTCCAGAGCAAAGTGGCATGTGCATCTGTGACCCCATGGCCCTCCACGATGGGGGGAGGTGGAGCCAGGACAATCCCAAGTTCAAGGGTTAGCTTGTCTGATGCTCATTTGCAGTCTGGAAGTTACTTGCAGCGGAAAAAGACCTTGTCTCAAAGAAGGGGGAGCACAGACAACTTAAAGTTGTCCCATGAGAGGGAAGGGAGGAAGGAAGGAAGGAAGGAAGGAAGGGAGGAAGGAAGGAAGGAAGGAAGGAAGGAAGGAAGGAAGGAAGGAAGGAAGGAAGGAAGGAAGGAAGGGAGGGAGGGAGGGAGGGAGGGAGGGAGGAAAGAAGAGGAAGGGGAGGGAAGAGAAGGAGGGAAGGAAGAAAGAAGAGAGGCAGGGAAGAGCTTGAAAGTTTGTGGGGCTGACCCTTAGCTGGCATTTGGGCACTGGATTCCCCTATCCAATAGCCCAGCTATGTCGGGGTGATGCCCTGTGCCTGTCTGTAAGCCCTGAGGTTATTACTGAATATTCACTCTCTCCCACAAGTCTGGAATTCTGGTAGGCATCGGGCAGGGGTGGGGGTTGACCATCCCAAGAGAAAAACCACAGCCCAAGCCTCAAGCCCATCACCCAGCTCTAGATGCTGAGACAAAAGAATTGTCACTAGCTTGAGGCCAGCCTGCAATACATAATGATTCTAGACAAATCTGGGCTACAGAGTGAGACCATGTCTTTAAAAAAAAATCACTACCAACTTCTCACTGCATTTGTGTTGTGAGGGGAAGAGGCTCCGGAGGGAAGGATACGGATGTCCTTACTCTGGTGCCTGCAGAGTCATCCTACCTGTTGGCCACTTGTGGTCTGCCCACATGTCCTCCCTTCAGTCCCTGGCACAGCACATGCTGAGTCCCAGATTTTGGGGTTCCCCATGGTCTACTTCATACAGGTGAACACCTTCTTCCTGGCAGCCTAGCTGAGCTCTTGGTCTGTGTTGTAGGTCTTGGATCAAGACGTGGGAAAAGCCCGTGACTTGAACCGGTGCTGGAGCAGCCCTGTGGGGACACCATCTTCAATACTGTCTTGTAGAAGAAAGGTCTCTTCTGCTTTTCTGGTAAAGCCAGCCTTCAGAAGGCCGCCACTCAAAACTGTGAGCCCCATCCCTCCTGGAGCAGACGGGCCCTCGTTCCTCCTGGGGAGAATGGGTCCTTCCCTCCCAGGGGAAGACTCACTGTTTCTGCCCTTGAGCAAATGGCAGAGATGAGAGCAGGCTGGAGGCTGGGGTGGGGACTTGCAGGAGTCAGGGGGTGCTCTGTGGTGGGGGCGATGTGGACTTTTGTGTGCCCCAAACCTTCATCCCCAGGGTGACAATATCGAGAGGGGGCCTTGGGAAGGTAAGTCGTCATGGATGAAGTTCCAGATGAGAGCAACTCCACAGAGCTCCTCATCCTTCCCCCCCATGGCGACATGTGTACCCTAGAAGAGGGATTCACCAGTACCCACCAGGCAACCCCATACCCCAGCCTCCAGAACCAAGAAGTCGTACCATGGCTTGTGAGCCACCCAGTGTGGTACTTGTTATAGTAGCTGAAAGCGACTGAGACATGGGACAGGTCCTGGTGCCGTCGAGACAGAACCTTAAGATATGCCAAGAGAGGAGATGTGAGATGCCAAGGTCAGACCACCCAGGGAGGTCATCAAGGACACATTCGTAGGCCCCTGGAGAACTCCACCGCACTGGATCAAGGCAGGGCTGGAAGCCACTCATGCCAGCTGGACATGCTGGAGGGGAGACTCACCAATAAGGGTCATGTTCTGTTCTTGTTTGATGGTCAGTGGTCACCAGATGTGCACAAACCTCTGCCTTTGTTCCTGTTTCATGTTAAAATCTGAACCCATGGTTTATTCAGCATGAGGTCAGTACAGCCATGGTGGAAGACGATGGCTGACAGGGACCAAATAAGCTCTGCAGAGCTGACAGGTGGACACCACCCTCCATGGCCAAGGGAAGGGCCTTTAAGCCTCATCACAGAGCAATAGACTCGAGCAGGTCTGTCTCCCACGGCACCAGCGTTGTAATCCAGGTTTCCCCCTTGACAACGCACGGACCCCAAGTGGAAGCATTTCAGAGAAGGCAGGAGGGGAGTTGATGAAAGTGCTGACACATTCCTAAACCTTTGGAAATATCTCAATTATCATCACTAACAGTGTGAGCCCCATTCATGGGGGGCTTGCTAGCAGCATGGAACCCACAGCGAGGGTGTCCCTGGGGAGCGAGTTCCCATTGAATGGACAGATGTTTCACTCCATCACTGTAGGAGACGGCTGAGCTAAGCCCCAGCCAAACATGAGGTGGACATTTTTCCTGTACAGATAACCTCCAACAGGCTCAAGAACACAAGAGGTCACAGAAAGGGGTGCTTCAAGCCTTTAACCTGGGGTGGAGAGATGGCTCAGCAGTTATAAGCACTTGTGGCTTAAGCGTGAAGGCCTGGATGGGCTCAAAACTCCAGACCTGGGGGAGACTGAAGAATGGCTGACCAAAAGTGGCAGCTCCAGGTTGAGGGAGAAGCCCCATGTTGAGAGAGTGTGTGGGTGAACTGTTAGAGAAAAATTAAAAATTAGAATAAAAGTAGAAAATCTCAGGACAAGAGGGAGCTAATTATTAATAAAAGGAAGTAGGAAAAGTGAAATATCTACCTCAGAATGGTATGTTGGTATGGCTCCCCCACCTCACCCTGCCCCTATAATCCTGCCTTTGTTTCCCTGTAATCTTGCATCTGTGGTTAAGCCCATAAAGACTGAGAATGGCCTGGCCAATGGGTTCTATAGATATGGAAAGAATGTGCAAATGCCCAGGTTACTGGAAAAGCCTGTAAAGATTCCCTGAATTGTGATGGATGTTTGGATTCCTTTAAAGGATCTGCTGAACTTAGCTCTGGGCTTTTTGTTGCCTCTGTCCGGCTATGGATACGCACTTGAGCCCTGGGCCTGCCTGGTTATTTTTAATAAAACCCTTTGCGTGTTGCATAGGAGAGTTGGTCAGAGTCTTCTTTTGAGTCGGGGGTCCGGGGTCCTAACAGAACCATAGAGAAGGGCTCCTGACTGCTGCACACTCACGCATGGTTCGACATTTGCACACACGTAGGTGCACACACCACATACACTATATTATATAATTATATATATTGCGTATGCCACCTGTAGCACCCCTTGTCACATGTACCTACTCCCAGAGACACGTGCCAACATAAAACAGTTCATTCCTCAGGAGAATTCCAAATCAACACCAACAAAGCCTTTATCTGTTAAGGTTTTCTGACTCTTTCCCTGGGCGATTGGGGACCAAGTCTGAGTGGAGAGGACTCCGTGGCAGGTGGTCTCTGAACAGCCTGAGAAAGTGTGTGTTGCGTGGATTCTCTTTCTTAAGAGCGTGGGAATGCTCTCATGGGGTGGTTGGACTGTTAGAACCCCGCCCTCCCCCCCCCCACTCAAAAGAAGACTCTGACCAAATCTCCTATGCAACATGCAAAGGCCCAGGGCTCAAGTGCGTATCCATAGCCAGACAGAGGCAAAAGAGCCCAGAGCCAAGTTCCAGCAAGTCCTTTAAAGAAATCCATACATGCATCACAATTGGGGAATCTTTACAGGCTTTTCCAGTAACCAGGGCATTTGCACATTCTTTCCATATCTATAGAACCCATTGGCCAGGCCATTCTCAGTATTTACTGGGCTTAACCACAGATGCAAGATTACAGGGAAACAAAGGCAGGATTATAGGAGCACGGTGAGGTGGGGGAGGCAGGTACCAACATACCATTCTGGGGTAGATATTTCACTTTTTTATTTCCTTTTACTAATAATTAGCTCCCTCTTGCCTTGAGATTTTCTACTCTTACTCTAACAGGATGAGCCTGGAGAGAGACAGGCTCTGGAGGGCTATAAGGCCTCACACAGAGACCCTATCCACAACCATGGGATGGAGACCTGTTAACAAGCAGCAGCCTTCAGGCAGGATATTTACACGCTGCTTGTCCACGCTCTGAATTCTTCCCTGTCTTTCCTTGTCCATTTCACTGCCCATTAGCACGGACACAGGAAGGAGCTGGAGAAAAAGGTGACATCCCAAACCGACCAAGCTGATGAACATCCTCTCAGCTGCCAGGAAAAGCCGGAGCGAGCGATGCCTGGCAGTGATGGGGCTGAGGTGGGCAGCTCCCTGCTCCTGTGGTAACCAAGGCTTCATCACATTTCCTAAACCCCAAGGGAACAAGCAGCTAGAGTGATCATGACAGAAAAATAATGACTATTTCCCTAATGAGAACATGTTTCAGTGTTGCACGACAGTTACTCTGTTTGTATAGTTCAAAATCCAAAATTGATAAGATATGAGTCAGGCAGGCCCAGAGGCTGGGATGCGGACAGAAAAATTAGGACAATGTGCTTTAAAATGGCCGCAGAGCTACTGAGGAGCACGTGGCACATGGGGCCAATGCGTCATTTCACTAGAAATGACAGCTGAGTCTGGAAGTGTTTGCACATATAATCGAGGTATTATTCTCACCATGCTGTAGAGAGACGCTATAAAGAACTGACTTGCTTGCAGGTAGAGATCTGAGGATGATCCTGACCCTTCCCTCACTCAGAAAAGGGTCTTGGGCCAGCGGGCCCTAGCTCCTGTCTCCCTCCACAGACACATCCCCCCACAGTCGGTTGTTAGTGGGTCTTCCCTGATAGAGTATTTGAGAATTCAGCATGGGTTAGGCAGCTGGGCGTGATAGTATCTCCTATTTAAAACAGAACAGCAGTGCTGAGGTAAAGGCCTACCTTGTGCTGGAGTTAAGATTTCTCCTCAGGGTGAGAGTGCTCTCCTACCTTGTCTTAGCTTCCTGCTAAGAAGCTGATCTCCTCCCAAGGTAACTGAGTTTGCCTCAAACTTGCCTCTTCTCAGCAAGCAAACAGTCAGGCCAGCCCTGCCCTGTGTAGCCTGGACCCTGTAAATACTCAAATTCATGATTGTAACAGTCCTGGGCAGCTTGGCTCTAAGATCAGAGGTTGTCCTGAGATTCAGTTGCATGTAAGTCGTCCTTTTCCTATGGAACAAGCTGATGGCTGTCCGCTGTGGGGAGTGGTCTCACTCACAGAAGGACAAGTGCTCCCAAGGGGATGAGTCTTCCCAGTTAGGTAGAGATGGATGTATGCTTTACCCACTGTAGGGTCTGCTTCTCTGCGATGGTGTTAACTGTGTGTGCACGCATGTGCGTGTATTCATGTCTGTGTGGGTGCACCTCCCCCCCCCCCCCGGTCCCAGTGCACCAGCCCCAAATACAGCTCACAGTGCACCTCTTGTACACCAGATCTTGATGCAAAAATGCATTGCTGAAGGATAGATTAGGTCAAAAAATACCTGACGCCCCTGGTGGAGAAAAATGGCATTGGATTTGCCGTTCTCGGACCATTTCTACCCTGGAACTCCAAAACTCCTCATTTAATACCTGTATGGCCATTAGGCCTGACCAGCTACTTGAAAACCACTCCTAAATTTCCTGGACTGTATGAAGCCCCTCCCCAGGTGGGCCTTCCTTATTCTCAAGTGGGTCCCATCCTGTCCAAGACCATTGCTTCTCTTCCAAACAGGCCTGGGTTCCTGCTTACACACACACACACACACACACACACACACACACACAGAGTGTGTGCACTTCAGGGACAGCAATGAAGGACCTGGGCACGCCTGTGAAAGTGTGTCCTATCCAGCCATCCTGCACTTTGTACACATCCTGTATCAACATTTTTCTTTAGGGCATCGTCCTGCTCTCGTGACATTTTGAGGGCTCCCAGGCTTCTGCCAACTGTAAGGGTCTCCTTTTCACACTGCAAGCCCACCAGCAGCACCCAAAGAGCTGGCTCTTTACCTCGCCCAGGCTGTGCCTGCTCTTCAGGAACAGATCGCCTTCTTCTAGCAATGAGACCAGGTCCCAAGCTACCCTGACCGTTTCCTGCTGTGAGACTGGAAATAAAGTCAGATGCCCCCACGGGGTCTGGTGGAAATTACCAGAAAGCGCACTGGAAGCCAGAGTCTGGGCAGGCAGGGCTTGTGCGGGCACCCGACTGAGTAGCCTTGGCGGCTCTTCCGCCATAGGCCTGAAGCAAGGCACTGATATCTGTCTCCTGTCCCCTGGCTGCCACCAGCTCTTTCCGAGAATACATAGTGAGGACCACTCCTTCCTTGGCTGGCAACAGGCTTATTTAAGCCAGCATTGCGTGAGGCAGCAGGTGTCCTCGTGGACAGGGACACCTTCAAGCTCTGTCCCCAATGTCCCCCAGACTGATCCCTGCTCAGCTCTGCGTCCCTGAACGCGCTTCTTCTGTTTCCATTGAGGAGACATTTAATGAGTCGTTTAATGCAACCTAATTCTCCCCATTTAGGTCGCTCTCTCCTTGGGGAGGCTGCTTCACGCTTGGAGACGGCGGGGGAACCTCTTGGCTCTCCCAGAGATCAGCCTGCACAGCCGCCACCTGAAGAGGGCTCACAGTCCACATCTGCAGAGAGGCACCAGGGCCAGCTGTGGCTGCCAGGGCCCTCTCCCCCCAGCCAACGCCGCCCAGCTGTAGACTAGACCCCTGGCCGTCACTGCTTCCAAGAGAGAGGCCATTCCACATTGCCCTCCGGGATTTCACAGACATCTGCATTGGCTCGATGAGAAGCCACCTGCGAGGCTACCGAAACCAAGCCTGACCCCTGAGCGTGTGTGTCTTGTGCGCATTCATACGTGAATGGTGGAGTTCGTATGTGTGTGCATATGGATGGGGAGGCGAGAGGTGGGTGGTGGGTGCTTCACTTCACCTAGTTTTCTGAGGCAAGGTCTCTCACTGAATGTAGATCTCACCAATCAGGCTAGACGAGCTAGCCAGCAAGCCGTAGGGATCCTCCTGTCTCTCTCCCTTCAGCACAGGGATCACAGACATGTGTTACCTACCATGTCCAGAGTTTTGACGTGAGCACTGAGATTTGAACTCGGGTCCTCATACTTGCATGGCAAGTACTTTACCAAATTGTCTCCACAGATCTTCAGTTTTCTTTTAACCAACATTTCTTATGTGGATCACCAACCAGAAGAGTTAAGTCCATGATATAGAGGGAAACTCATGCCAGATTTGAAGGCTTTCCCACAGGCCAGTGAAGCTACCCAGAGAACCCCTGAGGACCCAGAGGAGACAAAATTTCATATCTTCAGCCCTACAGGCCACTGTATCTTCGTAGGGACGCATGCACACACTCACATGAACACATATGTACACAGGACTGAAACCTAGAAGCATGACAGTGAACACATCACCTTCCTGCGAGAGTTCCATGCAGGAATAACCACTGAGACACCCTGCCAGCCGTGCTAGTGTGCAGAGGATACCTGCAGAGCCCGGTACAAATATGTCTCTTTCCCCCATTATTCAGTCCAAAGCAGGTGAGATGTTTCACGATTATTACAGAATCATAATGTTTTCCACAGACGCTTGCATCTAAATATTCAAACAGACAAACATCTTTGTACGGAGACAGTCAGTCTGTAATGAGCCCCTGGACAAATTCCACCTTAAAGCATTTCCCTGATGAGAAGGCCTCCCTGCTAAGCTGGGGAGGCTGACACACAAAGGCAGGACTCCTTCCAAAGAAACAGTTTTCAATTTCAATTTCACAAGTTTTCAATTCCAATCTCGCGTGTTGCAGGGAGTTACTCACGTTCCCCAGAGGTGGATAAACAGTCTATTCCTTTCACAGCTCCGTTCGTCCCCAGAGACAGGGGCCCCAGGGACACAGATGACAGAAATCTGACAAATGGCCAAGTCAAGCAATCAAGAGCACGCTGGGGAGTGGGAGCTGGTTTCCTTCTCACGGGTCAGCTGGGCAGCAGGCCGAGCAACCACCGGACAGCATGCTCTACACGGCTAATGTGACCTGACAGGGCGATTTCTTTCAGGCAGGAGATGACTCCTTGGCATAAGGCCGCGACTGGAAAATAAGTATTAAACAAGGCAAAACAAACCTTGTTGGTACAGAGACACGTTTCAGGGGGAAAAAAGCATTTGTAGTGAAATAATCAAAATAGCACCGTGGGGTCGAACTCCTCCTTGCCTGTGGCGACCACTCTGCTCCTTCCAAGCTGACGTCCAGGTATAAAATCACACAGAGCCAACTGCCAAGGGGCTCCCGGTGGCCACTGATGTCTCTCAGGGTCTTCCTATTTCGGATGTCATCCTGTTGTTTAAGAGATGGGGAGTACCTGTCCTCAGTTTTAGAGTTGAAAAACATCCAAGTCAAAAGGTGAGGTTCCTGACTGGAGCAGAGACAGGAGTGCAAATCGGCCGTTTTGCCACTTTGGATAAGACTAGCTGCTGAGGCCAAGCTGCACAGCTGAGAACAAAGGTGAGCCCTTGGGTCCTGCTGCTGGGCACTGGGTGGTTGAGGTGATGAGACAGGGGCTTCCTTGTTGAGACCCACAGCGATGTGGGACAGTGACCTCAACCCTGAGCTAAGTGTCCATCCATGTTGGAGGAGGAGGGAGAGAGCAGGACTGGGGAGAACATGAGAGCAGTTATCGCCCATGTTACGTTAGAGGGGATCAAAGGAAGACCAGGAGGACCCAGAAAGATGGAGGGAGCAGCAGTCGTCAGAGGCAGGAGATCAGCATGGGTGTGGAAAGGACCTCTGTGACAGAGAAACTAGGCCAGGGCCTCTGCTCTGAGCCCAGAGAACAAGACCACGGGTGGGAGAGAGGACAGAGGAAGTTAAGTGGTCACTGGTGGAAACTGCAGGACCTGGTGCTGAGGCCGGGCAGGGAAGGGGGGAGGAGGGACCTGAAGGGCACTGGGGGTGGGTCTTATAGAAAGAGGGTTTCCTCATCCAAGACAGGAAGTTGGGGGGGGAGGGAAGGCCAGGCGTGGGCCCCCGGGTCCAGGACTCACTGGTGCTAAAGCTGGTACTGGTGTGTATCCCAGGGTGGGTAAGTGTGGACTGAAGGGCATTGCTCTGGTCAACTTCCTAGTTGCTGCGCAGAAAGAACCCAAACAAAAGTGGCTTGTGGAGGAATGGGTTTATTTGGCTTACAGACTCGAGGGGAGACTCCATCCTGGCAGGGAAAACGATGGCATGAGCAGAGGGGTGGACATCACCTCCGCCACAGCACTGCAAACAATGGCAGGAAGGTGTGCCAAACTCTGGCAAGGGGAAGCTGGCTTATAACCCCATAAGCCCACCTCCAACAACACAGCTCCATTGAGGTTGTAAAATCCAAATTGCCATCAGCTGAGGATCAATTACCCAGAACACATTCATTTGTTTATGGGGGACACCTGCATCAAACCACGACAGACACCAACACCTGTGGAGGACCAGGGTGGGCTGAGATGTTGAGACACTGCAGAGGTTTCTGGAGAACACCGTGGGGGCACTGTGAACATTGATCTTCGTTATTCACTCGATTGAATTGAGAACAACCTAGGAGATATACTTACCTCTGGGAAGGACTGTGAGGACATTTCCAGAAAGAACTAACTTAAAAATTAAAGACGCAATGTAAATATGGGCTGCACCATCCCATGGGCTGGTATCCCAGACTGAATAAAAAGGAAAACTGTGAGCTGAACACAACATTCATCTCGGTTTCCTGGCTGCAGACAAATGTGACCAGGCCTCAGCCACCAAGGCCAGGGCTGCTCTGGCCACCACGCCTCTCCCATGATGAGCTAAAACAAGCCCATCCTTCCTTAAGTTGCTTTTTGTCAGGGATTTTGTCACCACAATGAGAAAAGTCACTAATATGGGAAAGTGGTGGTCCAGCACCCGTGAGGCTCCTCCATGGTCTCCCTCCAGCGTCACTCGGCCTTGCAGTGAGTGAGGACCCTCTCTCAGGAGATTGGGTCCCCCTCTAGGGAGAAGCACTTTGGCATATTCCTCTCCGAGGACATGAAAGCAAGGCCTCCAGGTTCAGGGACCACCAGAGAGGCTGCAGTCACACTGACAATGGGTGGGGACAGTCTGCATTGTGGAGCCAGATGACAGCAAGGTCTTCAGGGGACAAAAAGACACAGTGGAGATGGTGAAGGAAGAGAACAAAACAGTGGGATTGTCACTGCCAGAAGCTACCAGAGGGGAGCATTGTGAATAATCACACTAAATGAAAATGGTCTTTGAAGGAACTAAAAGGCAGAGATAATCAGGCTAACTAAGTCTGTGCCTCATGGGTGGCATAGCACAGAAGTACCATTCATGTGTCCACCCAGGTGCCATCGGAGTTACCCTCCACCCTGGAAATAGAATCAGAGACCGCTTGTAAAATGCCGTCCTTCCTGCATGGTCTGCAAAACCTACCATATCAGCAGTGATTTAGAGTGGGCGTGGCCCGATCTCAGCGTTGGAAATGGCCCTTTCTAGGACCTTCCATATGCTGAAAGTAGAATACAGATTCTTTTCAAGATAAATTAAACACTCCCTGAGATAGCCCACATTCTAGGCCTTAAATTTCCACAAAATAAGAAAATTTTAAAGTGTGGTCTCTGCCCCAAATGACATTAAATGAGAAATCAGTAACAGAAAGATATCTGAAAAAAAAAATGTCCAAATGTCAAATTAAACAACGTGCTTCCAGATAACCCATGGGTCAAAGAGAAAGTCCACAAGAGAAATTTCAAAATGTTTTTAATTAGATGAAACGAAAACAACATATTAACATGTGTACAAGGCAGCTAAGGTGATGTTTACAGGGAAACCTTTAACAGTGAGTGTATTAGTCCGGGTTCTCTAGAGGAAACAGAGTTGATAGAATGGAGTATAATAAAAGGGAATTTATTGGGGTAGCTTTCGACAGTCCAACAATAGCAGTCTGTAGGCCCACAGCTGAAGAAACCAGTAGCTGTTTAGTCCACGTGGCTGGAGGCCTCAGCAGTCCCAATCCAGCCCAGAAGGCCTGATGGCTCCCTGGGGAGCAGCGGCTGACAGTCCACAATGTGAGGCCGAGGAAACTGGGTTCCGATGTCCAGGAAGGGTAGGAGAGCAGGATGGGAGTGCAAGTCACGAACAAGCACCAACAGCCAGGGGGAGGAAGGAAGAGCGTCTCCTTCCCCCTAAGCTTCCTTATATTATTCTGGAAGGCCCACCTACTGGGGGCAAGGACTCACTCTGGAGAAGGGAACTCCTCCCTTCTCCAAAATCCCAAAAGGATTTTGTCAATCCTTCCTGCAGGCAAACTCAGAGACCCACCCAAGATTACTATGGATTAGATCAAGTTGACAAACTTAACCATCACAAATCTTCTCCAAAATCCCAAAAGGATTTTGTCAATCCTTCCTGCAGGCAAACTCAGAGACCCGCCCAAGATTATTATGGATTATCACATTGGTCAAGTTGAAAACTAAACTTAACCCTCACAGTGATTTCTTAAATCCGAAAACAAGAAAGTCTCAAATGAATGTAAGCTTCCACCACTAGAAAATAGAAAAGGAACAATAAAAACAGGGAAGTGTTGTATGAGTAGCTCTTTCCCATTAAAACACTCCCTGCAGAGGGGAAGGGGTCTTCAGGCCTCTGCCAGAGGCTGGCCTTCTGCAGAGCTGTCTGCAGGGAGGTGCCGGGCTTCCAAGGATGTAGCTTTTGTGACTGTCACAGGGGCTTGGGTGAGCTTTTTGGGTGCTGTCCCTGCCTGAGAATCCCCCATGTTCCTGTGAGTCACCCCAATAACTTCATGGATCCAACATTGGGTGGAATCATTTCTTCGGTCTGTGGTTGGCACCCTCTCTGAGTGAATTCATGTTTGCTGACATCTCTCTAGGAAGTCATGCAACAAGGAGTTGTGACAGTCAGGTGTCTGCAGGGACCACCCCCCCTTCCAGCCCCTCCCCTTGAATGGGAGGTGTCTAGTTAGAGCTACAACCTAGGTGCTAAAACTGATTGGTCAGATATGAACCAATCAGCTCTGTCTCTGACTCACCTGGGGAGGACTTAAAACTAGCTTCCCTAGAGGAAGCTGGCCCTTTTTCGCCACGTGGCCAGGCCGCAGAAGGATCTCTGAATTTCCAGGCCTTAAGAAGGTAAGGCCTTCCCCCACCCCAGCTAATGGCTGGTGTGGGGGCACGATCCAGACTTTTTCCCTCATGAACCTCTCCTTCTCGTAATGGGAGCTCTCTGTTATCTTTTCTTCTTCTACTTATTTAGCTAAATAATATAAGTTCGGTTAAACTCTGACACGTGTCCTCCTCACACTGGTGGCTGGAGAACTCTAACTTCCCACATGGTGACTGGGAGATTTCCCCATCCAACTCCCTTTTTCCTAATTTACTAAATTAGAATAAATGTGTAATTAAAATTTAATTCTGTCCCTGTGTACAATTCTTTGGCATTAAAGGACAAGAACTCAGAGTAGGAGGAGGGGGAAGGGAGGATTCCAAAACTCTCTCTCTCTCTGTGTTACTTTTTATGATTATCAGCAACCCGTATCAGAGTAAAGAAATAAAGATTTAAAAAAAAACAGAAAAATGACTGAGAAAGTCCACTAATCTTTTCATTCAACACTCACATGACCTGCAGACCCCAAAGCCATGCCTGCAGCCCTGTGTGCCATGAATGAACCTCAAGGCCCTCCTGCCCCACAAGCCCATCTACGGTACACCCACCTCTCCCATCTGCTGCCCACCCAGCCCTCCCCTGGCCCAGCTGGAATCCTGAAGGTCTTTTCACATCCGTCCACTTTCATGGCCAAGTGGGCACCCAATCCAAGCCAAGGTTTTCCATCAGCTCCCGTCTGCCGGTCGCCGGGTCCCACAGGTACTGCTCTGTACTAAGCCCTCACCATCTCTCATCTCTCCGGTGCTCTCATGAGCTCCTTCGTGCCGTCCATCCAGCCACCTGCTCGCTCACACTACAGTCCACAAATTGCAAAACCAACCAAGGACATGAGGTCATTGCTGGGGAGGACAGGATAGCGTGGGCAGCTGACAGGCAGAGACAGCACACAGAACCCACACTGTTCTTCCTACAGTCCTCAAGAGAGTGCTCACTCCCCTCCCGAGGAGAGCCATGCCTGTAAGTAATAACGAGCCTGTTTCCTTAAATCCAATGCACAGTACCCACAATGCAGCAGTTCCTATTGAGGAAACCAGCAGCTCACTGATGCCAAGCTAAGACCTTGGGCCAAGGGAAAGCAATACGTAGCTATAGCACATAGAGAAATACCAGCTAGCATTCCAGAAGTGTGACAGGCGGGCCAGAGCAGGCAGGAGGGAGACATGCAGAAGGTCATGGATTATTTTCACCCAAAGCAGCAGTTTAGTTTCAGGAGGTTTTTGTTGTTGTTTTTCAAATTGGATATTTAGCTGAATGATTCTCGTTTTTGGTCTGTTCATTAGGTGCTTCCATTTATTTATTTTGATCCAGTGAAGAGACAAAATTTTTATCTCTGAGTGGTGGTAGGAGGGCTGGGCTTCCAGGACACATGCAGGCCTTGGGGTCACAGAATCCTGAACCCAGGGCTCTCTGGGTACCTATAAACAAAACATGAGTGCAGACCCCTCCCCAGCCACTTCCTGATGGGAGCTGGTGTGTCACAGTGATTTCGAATGGCCCAAGAAAGGACACCGATGGCTCGTTTATCAATAACCAGAAGTAGTTCACAGGGAAATGTTAAGGGAACAAGAAAGAGCCAGGCAATTTTAAAGGCGACTGCACTTCTCTCGGTCAGAAGTTATTTGTCACCACTTCCCCTGGTTTCTAATCGGAGCCTGCCTTTCCCTTGGCTATTTGCTAAAAATGAAGTCCTCCCCACGCCCCCACCACCACCACCAAGACTCTGATGCCTAATTGGAGGCAACCTGAATTTCAATCAATGTCAAGGGCACATTCACACAAGGAAAGCCCACCCTGAAGGAGCTGTGGAAGTGGAAAGCCACCATGGTGGTGAGGGGGGAGCGGTGGGTCCCCTCCAGCCTCCTCAGGTCTACCCCATGCATCTCCCACCAATGAGGGGGGAGAGGCTGGTCTCAGAATGAGAGCTGATGTCACCCTGCTCAGGGTTGGAGAAGTGTCTCTCTCTGGCTCACAATGGAAACAGGAAATCCACGCCTGAGCAGTTGTCATCATCAGAACACATCCGCAGTGCCAAGAATGTGCCTTTCAAGTAACAAAACAGAAGCCTAATCTTGGCCACACTCGGGTGCCACAGAGACAGACCCACACAGCCAGAGGGGCCTCGAGGCGGAGCTGTACTTCCTGCTCCACGAGACCCCCGTTCACAGGGAAACCCTCAGCACTCCCAGAGCCCTCTGAGTTGGAGTAAGGTGGTGGTCAAGGCTACCGAAATGGGAAGAGGGCCTCTGTGGAGACCTGTCTCCCACTCCTCCTCAGCCAGGCAGACTGCTCAAGTCAGTAAAACACAGCAAATCAAAAATCCCGAGGCTACAGAGAACTCAATGCCAAGCCAGAATAACAGACCCTCCAAGACTCAGAAACTACTGTGGAAGAGGGGGTGGAAGTCTGTAAGAGCCAGAGGGTGGGTAGAAATACCCTGAGGCACAGCGCCCACCACAGAGACTGATTGAGACCCTCATTACCCAGCAGTGAACACCAAGAGCTCCATTAAGGAGGGCCCTTGGGGAAAGCGGGAGGCGGAGAGAGGCTGTAAGACCACAACCTTTGTAAAAAAAAATCCATTAATTTTTTAAAAAAAATATATAACATCCACATCCCTGAAATCTGCACATCTGTCACCATGGCAATGCAGTCACCCTGCCCCCCCCACAGACAGCCCCCACCCCGACCCCTCACAGGCTACACAGGCTGGTCTAGAAACTCCCCACCCACCCTCACTCCTCAACTTGGCACCCACATAGAACCCACAGGCTCTTGACGTGACCACCCACCAGAGCCCAGACCCAGGAGCAGAGAGCAGGGAGTGTGCATGGGTACCATTCAGGCCCAAAGCCAACCAGCAGCCCCTGGGAAATGGGCTTTCTGGGATGTTGGCATCAGGATGCTATTCAAAGATGCTTGGGCACTGACTCTGTCTTCTGGTCTCTGAGAGATCCCATGCCTGTGAGAATTTCCTGTGAAGGGCAGGACAATTTGCATAAGTCCTTCATGGTTAGTGATAGGAGTCTCCCAGCAGCGGAGACCCTTGGTACAAGGAGAGTTGGGTTTTGGACTGGTGAGACCTTAACGTATTCTTGGTGGAGATGAGGTGGACACCAGCTCCCTCCACCCCAGCTGGAGACTGCAGGCTTCCAGGAGGCGTGTGACAGCTCGCCCCTGTGACCTTGTAACTTCAGTACCAGCCTGCTGGTTTAATCTTAACGTGTACGAGTGTGTGTGTGAGTGTGAATATGGGTTTGTTCCTCTCTCACTTGTGCCAAGCCCACCTCTGACCCCTCTGAGTGTCATCACAGACTTACAGACATTACCAGACTCCCTGGTGACCACTGAGTCACCATCATCTGGCGTTGAAGGTCAACCTGCAGCATGCTTGCTAGGGACACCGCCTCTGACCTGACACCAATCTCATCACCTCCCAGTCTATCTTTCCTCTCACAATAGGGGTTCTGGGTGTGTCTTGAGTTCTCCACTGACTCCTTCCCGTGGAACCAGATCTGGACACCCAAGTGTGCTGTGTACCGCTTCACGTGTTGGAGAAAAGCCTCCTCCTCCATAGCAAGACCTCCATTACAGCGATGCCAAAAACCATGCAGAGCCTCTCTTCCTGTTTCTGCGGGACTCGGCGTGAGCACCGGGCATGGGAGCAGAGTGAGTCAAGACAGCCTGCCAAGGTCCCATCTCTAGCACCAGGTGATCAGGTCATGAACCTTGGCTCCTGGGGAGCTGGTAGAGTCCCCGGGTGAGGTAACCAAGGGCAGGACAGCGACCGTCCCCTTCACCACTCACTTTCCTGAGTTGCTCCCACCTCAGACTCTACTGTGGATCACAAACACCTTTACCCACCCATCTCCATGGGAGAGAACTCACCCATCAGAAGGCACCACAGAGGAACATCAGGACTCCAAACATTCCCTAAACTGCAGTGGAAAAGTTCAGATCATCTCCGTTGGGTCGTATGATTGCACAAGAATATTAGAGTTCTTGAAGAAGCAGTCCATAAGAGATAACAAATCTATTTTTATCCAGCCAATCTTCAATTTTAAATTCTGTACATAATGGGTTTGCATAATCTCTGACACCAACCCAAGTAGTTTGATTTTTCCTCTTCGAAACCAAAATGGGAAC
Source organism: Zapus hudsonius (assembly GCA_004024765.1). Lineage (NCBI taxonomy): Eukaryota > Metazoa > Chordata > Mammalia > Rodentia > Dipodidae > Zapus > Zapus hudsonius. The sequence continues at coordinate 29,662 of PVHP010006780.1, read as the reverse complement.
TTCTCAATATCACAGCCCTAGAAAATGACTGAGAAACACAAGCAAATAGTTGAATGGAATCAAATGTACCAACCTTTACCCCTCATTTTACATCCTTTGATGACTGCACACAACACAGACAAAATTAAACTCCTCTGGGTAAACTGAGGGACAGAATGGTGCAGAATACCCCAGTTCTATGTAGTACCAAGTGTGGGTGCAATTGTGCCAAGACCAGCTCAGTCAAGCCGAAGCTGATTTCTTCCTGGATGGGCTAAGGAGAGCCAGGGCCAGTGGTACCCTGCGCTGTGGCCCTCACAGGCTTGCCCAAGATGTCAGCTGCGTGGGGGTTGTGGCTTGGGAGCTGGCAGCACTGAAAACCACACTAATAATAATGGAAGCCTGGTGCATCACACAGAAGTAGGGTGAGGACACACCCCTGCGCAGGGACCAATCACTGAGCATGTTCACACTGGATCGCTCATAGCAGGCACACGTGACTGAGCCAGGGAGATGTCCTGCTATTTCCAGGCAGAGGCTGGAAGCTCTTTTCTCCAGGATTAGCCCCCAGACAGCAGCTACCCTCTAGTCCACACAGTGACTTGTGGAACGGGACTGTGTGCCTTATGGCACTCTGCAGCCCCAGCTCTGGGCAGATGTGCTTTCCTGAGAGTCTCAGCCCTGGCTGCCTGCACTCAGCTGTGCACAGCTCACTTCCTGTGCGCAGGGCGGGTCCTCGAGTCCCTTCTCTACTTTCAAATGCTATTTAAGGTATTATTGACATAAAAACGCTGCCCATGTTTAATGCACACTGTCATGGTTTGATCCAGGTGTCCCCCACAAACAAATGGGTGTGTTCTGGGTAATCTATCCTCAGCTGATGGCAATTTGGGTTTTACAACCTTGATGGAGCTGTGTTGTCGGGGGCGGGCTTATGGGGTTCTAAGCCAGCTTCCCCTTGCCAGAGTTTGGCACACCTTCCTGCTGCTGTTTCCAGTGCTGTGGCAGAGGTGATGTCCACCCTCTGCTCATGCCATCGTTTTCCCTGCCAGAATGGAGTCTCCCCTCGAGTCCGTAAGCCTAATAAACCCATTCCTCCACAAGCCGCTTTTGTTTGGGTTCTTTCTGCACAGCAACTAGAAAGCTGACCTCAACACACACCTTGATGAGTTTGGGGCTAAGTGGATGCTATGGAACCACCTCAAAAATCAATGCCATGAGCTCGCCCTTCACTTCCAAACCTTTCCTGTCTAGGTATCTGTTAGCGCCTCTTCCTTATTCAGGATTTTTATGAAAAAATATATAAAATAAGATTTACCTTCTTAGCGAGTTTTTAAGTATATCAATGTAGTGAGGTTAATTCTAGGAATTCTGCTCTAAGTAAACCTCCACAGCTTGCTCACTGATCTCTAAGTACATTGCTGCAGCTTACTCAGTGTGCAGAACTCAATCCCACACATGTTGACGCACATCTCCCCCCTCCTCCTCACGATGCTTGGTAACCACCTTTCTCCTTTCTGCTTCTGAGTCTGCCTCCTAGATCCCTAGGCTAAGTAGTATCAGGTAGTATTTTTTCTTTGCTTTTTTAAAATAATTTTATTTATTTATTTATTTTGTTTTTCGAGGTAGGGTTTTTTTTGAGTATTTTATTTATTCATTTTCAAGCAGAGATAGGGAGAGAGAGAGAGAGAGAGAGAGCACCAGGGCCACCACCTTGTGGGTCTGGCTTATGTGGGTACTGGGGAATTTAACTCAGGGCCTTAGGCACTGGAGGCAAGTGCCTTAACCACTGCGCCATCTCTCCAGCCCAGTATTTTTCTTTGTTTTTGTTTGTTTGTTTGTTTTTGATCCAGGGTCTCGTGCTAGCCAGGGCTGACCTGGACCTCGCTATGTAGCCCAGGCTGGCCTCAAGCTCATGGCTATCCTACCTGGGCCCCCTGAGTGCTGGGATTCAAAGCGTGTGCTGCAATGCCCAGGTATCAAGTAGTATTCTACCTCCTAGTTATAGTTTCTTCACTTAGTCTAATGACCTCCAGTTTCATTCATGCTGTTGCAAACAGCCATTTTCCATCTTCTTTAAGGTGCCATTATATAGAAAAATCACATTTTCATTATGCATTCTGCATCAAGCTAGCCTCATTTTTAAATTTTTTTTTAAAAATAAATCAGGCTAAACTGCTTTTCTCCTTTTAGTATATCCCTGCACTTTAAAATGTTCTAGATGTGTGTGGCTACCTTAATTTTTAATAATTTTAGAAAAGAAATGAAAGGTGTATGGCTCCCTTTTTCAGCTCAAAAACTGAGAAATGATGAAGCAAGAGGCTGAGGTGAACAGAACAGAGTGACCTGCACAATTCCTTCCCCAGCCTGCAGGGATGCCCAGACACTGGCCACCAGCCACCCACACATTCGCCAGCCCCTCTCAGCTCACAGGGCTCCGCCCAAGCAAGGATGAAAGAGGGCTTTGTAAATGATATTTCCCAGATGCTGGAAATCCAATTTTCTCAGGACCATTTCAAGCCAGTATTTGGGGGAACTGTGCACTATGTTAGGGATAATAAAGTGCACATTTAATTCTTCATATAATTAGACAGTATTCAGATATCCTTGGGAAAGTTGCATGTTTCTATTTAGCTTTTAAACAAGTGTTTCCAGATTTAAAACAAAAGAAAACTACTACGCTTTCCCAAAAATAGGCATACGTCTCCCGGGATGTTTTAAATTCTCCCTAATGAGGAAGCTTCTCCAGAGGGAAAAATCATCTGTGAAGCTGTTTATTCACAATTAAAAGAAATGCAGTCGGGTAGATTACACAAATCAGAGCCGCAAACTGAATGAACTCTGTCATCATGCACTAGCTGCCTCCCATGAAACTGCCTTTCCTCACCTGTGTGGCACCTTGCTGTCCCTGAGGACAGGGTGTCTGTCTCTGTGGACAGGGTGTCCATGAGGAGAGGGTGTCCATGGGGACAGGTCTCTGAGGACAGGACGTCTGTGAGGACAGGGTGTCTGTGGGGACAGGTGTCTCTGAGGACAGAGTGTCTGTGGGGACAATCTTGTTCAGCTACAGCCTACCGGGGTCTCATTGCTAAAACCTTAGCAATTCCATGATCTTGATCACTGAGCACCTTTCTGGGAAGTTCTCCTCACCTTGGCTGTTGCTTTCTTTGATCAGAGGTCAGCACTGGTAGCACCTGATGACACTGAGTCAAGTTCTTCACCTGGGGCTGCCCCTCAGGTCACTCAGCTGTCCACAGTAGGCTGTCCCCTGACCACCCAATACGGCCAAGGGTAGAAGGAACAAAGTCCTAAGTCTATCTTGCTAAATGTCCTCATGTGCCCTCTGGAAGATGCCAAAAGGGTGTCGGTCAACCCCAACCAGGGAGGTCCGACAAGGCAACTGGCCCAGCAGAGACAGGCTTCCTTTGGTTTGGGTTTCGTTCGTTGTGAACTGCTCAGGGCTTTTCCTTACCACACACACACAATACTCAAGCAACAAAACTTGAGGGCAGCAAGAGCAAAACAAACCCCATGTCATCTCTGCAATCTCCTTAGAGTTAAGCAGAGCTTTGTTCTCTTGCCACTTGACACAAACCTCAGCTTGGCACTCAGACCCACTGCAATGTGACATCAAGGGTATTCACGGGCTCAGGGTTCCATCATTCTGCCTCTCAGGAGGAAACCTGGGATTTGTGTGGGAGCGAGTTAGCAAGCAGCCCAGGACCCCACTGCTTCTGGAGGGGCAGCTGTTTTCATATAGCACATCTGGCCTTGGAACCCAGGCTGGGGTGGGCATGCAAGACGGGCACTGCAGGAGCCCCTTCTTCAGAGCTGCCTCCTCCGCTGGGTTCCTCATGAGCTTCCACCCTCGCCCAAGGTCTCTGCAGTCAGAAGAGTGAGGAAAGGCAACTCTCTGGCCTCCACTGAAGTTGCTTAATGTAGCCCTGGACAGGGAAGACTCAAATGGAGCCTCCTAGGAAGACTCCCCAAGTTCCACTGGTTTCCAAGGAGAACACTTTCGTGTGTGTGTGTGTGTGTGTGTGTGTGTGTGTGTGTGTGTGTTTTGTATTTTTGAGGTAGGGTTTTGCTCTAGCCCAGGCTAGCCTTGTATTCACTATGATTTCTCAGGCTGGCCTCAAACTCATGATGATCCTCCTACCTCTGCCTCCCAACTGCTAGGATTAAAAGCGAGCACCACCACACCTGGCAGCTTTTGCTTCTTCTGTTTTGTTTTTGTAAGTAGAAGCTTTGTGTGGGCAAATCTTGTGTTGATACCACTCCTCCCTGCCCCCATCCCACTGAGGGCCCCCCACAGTGAATTGCTGGTATTCACCATGGTGTTGTGGGTTAGGGGTTGCAAAAGCAGCAGTCAGTCATTGAGGGGGGCAATGCCTCAGGATATTCCCCCACCTTAGCTCTTAAAATCTTTCCACGCCCTCTTCCACAAAATTCCCTGAGCCCTGGAGGTGTGTTTTAAGTCTACTTTAGCGTTGAGCTCTCAGCAGTTTCTGCATTTGAGTCTCCTCAGTGTCTGTCTCCATCAGCCTGGCACAAGTTGTCAGGCTTATGGTGGAAGCAGCACTCTGGCTCATCTTGCTGATTCGTTAGTGATTTCACCCGGGTCCTGGCTGATGTGCAAGGAGTGATTTATCCCCTAAGTTCTCGATGCCCCCTTGGTTCCTCTGCTCCTCCCTGTGCACAAGGCTTCTTTTTCCTTATATTTTAAGAAGCCCATTTTCATCCACATTCTCCTGAGTCAGAATCCTGCTGTGCATTCCTTCAAAAGCATCTAAGACAGAGCCAGGTCCTTGGGAGCAGGAGGCCAGGGGAGGAGGTGGAAGGAGACAGGACCAAACCAGAGCATTAGATGCAAAAATCCCTGCAACAGGCAGTGGAGAAACTCCCCCAGAACCTTGGGATTAGAGGAGAGGGGACACCAGCTTCTCTCCACTTTCTTCCTCCCCCCTTGGACATGCCTCCCTGGTTCCCAGAACATCGAGCTGCCCCCCAGGAGCCAAGAGTGGAGTGATACAAAGCACATGCTCAGAGCAGCATTCGGTCAGCACTCGGCTCTCCCCAAGCTGCCATTGTAGCTGCATCTGACACAGAGGTGGCTCACATGGCAGAACAGAGGAAGTGACAGTGGTGTCCTCCCTGGTAAGTATCCACTGAGTATGGCCTCATCTCCCTGGCAACCAAGTGAAACTTGAATACAAATACAGAGAATGACAAGGTCCCAGGAAGTGAGGACGAGACTTGTCAACTGAAAGAGTGATGCGACTCAGCAGAGAATAGCACTGACTCAGCACCAGGGGGCACAAAGGAGAGGCCCTATCGGTAGAACAGAGCAAAGAGGTCTAGAAGAATGCAGGGCAGGCCAGGCGGGTCAGGATCCCTTCTGATATCCCAGGGCCTGGCACTCAGGCAGAGCGCCTCAGAGTCTTTCTCCCCACTTGGCTTTGGCAAGCCTGCTAATGAGGGGATTTCAAAGAAGCCACTCTGTACCCGCAGAACCTCACAAGCCTCGGTTGCAGGGAGGTCAAGGCCACAGTGTTGCCCTCAGCTGAGCAAACGTGCTAATGGGTCCAGGGAGAACATTACTAATGCTCAAGGCATTTGGCAGGTCGTCTGGGGCCGCCCAGCTAGTGGAGAAGCCTGCCTTTCTGGCCTGTGGGTCCCCTTTCCCATCAGAATGAGACCGTGAACTGCCCACACACACCAAACTGTGCTTTTTGAAATGCACACCACAACCACCAAGGCTCAGCCTGCTGGGCCAGGTGACTCTGCCCTGATCATTACATGTCCCCGCTGCTTGGCTCCTGAGAGAGGATGACAGCTGAGGATCCCACACCCTCGCCCTCCTCACATCTGTGTCACAGGGGTGCCCGTATATTCAGTGGAGTGGGTTCTCTCGAGTGCTGCAAAATCCGGAGAAATACAAACTTGGAAGACTGAGAAGGTTGGCCCACAGCCTCCCCACAGCATGAGTGCCAGCACTGATCTCGGGTCCTTGGGACTTGCTCTGGAGAATGCTGACACCCGTGACTTGTGTCCAACGTCTCCCGTGGGCAGCAGCAACCCTTGGGTGGACATTCAAGTCCACTGCCACACTGGTGGAAAAGGCAGTGGTTAATGTGGACTCTCCACAGCCCATCAGTGAGAGATGAGTGTGGACAGGAGGAGGAGTTCCCTAGACAGTAGGGACCCCACTCCTCACCCGGACTCAGCCAGTTCCCGCAGCTACGACAGCTAGCCTTGCAGACATGACTCATTCAGAGGTGCCATTTTCAGAAGTCATGGGTATGTAAATAAAATCGGAGCAGATGGCTCTGTGAGCCTGGAGGGATGGCAAAGCCCCAGGTCAAAGTGATGTGGTCATGCTGGCTGATCTCCAATGGCCAGGTTGGCTCAGCTCCCCCAGGTCACAGAAGCCCTCTGTACAGGGACATCAGTGAGCATAGCCCTTCTCGAGAGGGTGATGGTGGACACATGAGCTCTGATGAAAAGTGTGCTGTTCACTGAGCGTCTGGGAGTGCTGAGGGAAGCAGCCAGGAATGGGAGCATCCTACCTGCCACAGCCAAAGGGATCAGAGAGAATGCCACGAGAGGTATAGCCGTGAGCTATGTCACGTGCACACTGTTTGGACAGAAGGACACCCAGAGGCCAGAGAAAGCACTGGTACCTGGGCAAGTCCCCTCACTAGCTACTCAGCAGGATCAGGACCCCCGGGTCATCACTCACAATGAGAGAAGCCAAGGCTTAGAGAGGCTGCTGACCCAACTGGCTCAGCTTGCACACACGCACACTGTTCTCTCCTGGTCACTTTGCTGCACTACCCTGTGGACAGTGGACCTCAGAGAGTCCTCCCAGAGGCATGCGTTCACTGAAGACTGGTTGGAGAGGGGCAGCAGGACTTGGCTGAGGGGCTCAAGGAGACGGAAGGGGAAAGGAAAGGGGCACAGAAGCTTGGCAGTGATGGGCGCTGGGACTGTGCTTAACAGGTAGAGTGCACAGCATGCACGAAGCCCTGGGTTCAATCTCCAGCACCCCAACATCGAGTGTGGTGACACACACCTATAGTCCCAGTATTAAAGAGGTCGAGGCAGGAGATCAGGAGCTCAAGGTCACCCTAGTTTCAACTTAGCAAGTTTGCTTCTCTCAAATGTGGGCTGAAGAGATGGCTCGGTAGTTAAGAGGCATGCCTGCAAAGTCTAATGACCCAGGTTCAGTTCCCCAGTACCCACTTAACGCATCTGCACAGCGGTGCATGCATCTGGAGTTCATATGCAGTGCCTGGAAGCCCTGATGTGCCCATTCTCCCTCCTTCCCTCTCTCTTTCTCTCTCTCTCTCTGTCTGTCTGTCTGTCTGTCTCTCCTCTCTCCTCTCTCTCTCTGCGTGCAAATAGATAAATAAAAATATTTTAAAGTATTTGTCAGTGACAAAGGAGGTGTAGAGGAGTGGGCATGGGGTCCCTCCAACAGCGTGTTACTGATCACACTTGCAGATTGAGAGCAAGGACACGAGAACCTGGGAGAACAGAGCTGCCCAGGCTGCAGGAGGGAACCAGGCAGGTAAGGCCCAAATCCACAGGACCTGAGCAGCTCACTCAGACAAGCAGGAAAGAGGATGTGTGAGGTATAGATGGATTTATGGGGGAAACAGCAGGTTCCAGTGGCCGCTTCTGTTTCCTGCACCAAGCAGGAGTGGCTGTTTGTCTGAGTGAATATGGAGACAGGGGCGTCAGAACCTAAAGAAGAAACGGCTGTGATGTAGACCTGCAGAAGACAGCAGGGTGCAGAATGGCCAGAGAGCTGCAGGGGCGGCATTCTTGGCCCTGGTGCCTTTGGAGATGATGATTTTTTAATGAATTTGTCATTCACACCACCCTCTACTGCCATGAAAGATTTGAAACAACTCACTGGAAGACGAACGAATTTAGCTGGGATTTATCACAAGAACTGTAAGGTAGGGGAGGAAAGGGGAAAGAGAGAAGAAGGAAAAAGGAAGAGAGCTGAAGGGGAGAAGGAGGGAATGGAGAGGGAGGCAGGAGAGAGAGAGAGAGAGAGAGAGACAAAGGTGAGGGATGCAGGGGAGAGGGAGGCGGGGGAAAGAGAAGGAGGGGAAGCGGATTTGTTAAAAGAAGGAAAAAGATAGCGTTGTTGATATCAAATGAAAACAAAGGCCGACAGAAGGAGGGGGCCCTGCCAGCCTGAACTCCTCGCTGAGGAAGAGATACCAGTCCTCAGCTTTGAAAGCTATGTGGTAGCTGGGCACGGTGGCACACGCCTGCAGTTCCCGCAGTCAGAAGGCAGGAGCAGAGGATTACTGCAGCTTTGGGACCAGCTTGGTCTACACAGTGAGTTTCTGTTTCAAAAACAAAATGAAGAAGAAATAAGGGAAGGAGGGAGGAAGGAGGAACAAAAGGGGGAAGGAAGAAGAAAGGAAGAAGGGAGGAAGGGAGGGAGGAAGGGAGGGGAGAAAGAACAGAGGAAAGGAAAGGGGAAGGAAGGGAGAGAGGAAAAAAGAAAGAGAAGGAGGGAAGAGAAAAAGGAAGGAAAGAAGGAAAATGATGTTATAAAAGCATATTTAGTGACACAAATCTGTTCAAAGGTAAAATATTTCATAATATATCATAAGAAAAACAGATTATAGAGCAAGATATAGGCATTTTGTCCAATTAGGCAACCAGAGGTGATAACCTCCCAGTGGCTCCCCTGCAACCTCAAAGGAGGTAAGTTACAGAAGGCTGGTTTGTAGACCACAAGGAAGCCTTGGCAGCAACAGGGTCGAGATGAGCAAAAACTCCAAGAGGGAAAAGCCCCCCCTGCACATTCTCCTGGGGGCTCTGGCACATGTGGGTACAGTCTGAGGATCCCACTCTGTCTGCACTGAGGACTCCCTGGGGAAGAGAAAGCCCAGCTGAGCCACTGACAGACGCAGGCATTTCAGGACTGAAAACCAAACCCTTAAAACTAATACGCATGGCATGCATTGAAGACAGGACCCCACAGCAGATGACAGCTGGCGAATGAACCCAGGGAAATGGTAAGCGGGAGTCCTCGCTGATCGGGGAGCTGGCTCAGTGGTTAAGAGGACTTGCCAGTTAAACACAAGTTCCCCGGGAGGGACTGAGACAGAGTCGACTCTAGCATACACGTAAAAGGCTGAGCATGGTCACACACATCTGAAACCCCAGACCATGGGAGGCAGAACCCAGAGAATCAATGGGGCTCACTGACTGAAAATGGCAGCTTTGGTTTAAGAAAGAGACCCTATCTCAAGGAAGTAACAGAGTTGAGCCAAACAGAAGGCCACCTGAAGATCTCTGGCCACTGCACACATGGTGTCTGCATCCACACATACACTTATTTACCCACAGCATATAATACACACACACACACACACACACACACACACACACACACACACACACGTCCCCATTGAAGCACAAAGGTTAAAAATAAGAAAAATTAAAATAGAACTGGTCACTTGAAACTAGACACGCTATCGTGTGTCAAAGTGCCTACCATATCCAAAGTACGGGAAAGAATAATGGGACAAAACCAATAATTGGAAAAATCACAGCTGAGGATTATGCAGAACTAATGAAAGTAATTAATCCACAGATTCAAAGAGTTCTGTGACGCAAGAACCAGGGAGAAGCACGCTTAACAACACCAGTTCTTAAGTGAAGTTTCTTAAACAGTGAGAAAGAAAAAAATCTTAACCATCAACCAGACAAAGGTCACGGTATTTGCAAATGAGTATGGATCAAAAACACTGGCGATGTTAAAATGTACGAAATACCCAAGAGAATATTCATTGCGAGCACAATCTCCATCACAATTCCTATGCCATCTTTGACAAAAGTAGACAATTTGTGCAGGACCACAAAAGATGCCCATTACCTAAAGCAATCTTGAGAAAGAAAGAAAAACAACGTGCACATCAAACCCCCTGGCTTCAAAGTAAATGGCCAACCCAGGGTCATCAGGTGGCGTGGAGTGGTAATCCACACACCTCACTGATGCTGAGAACACAAGGCTGACATTCATTCAAAGGCCCAGAAATCCCATTCGCCACATTAGCAAAGAAGAGAAGAAATTCAGGATTATCTCAGGAAATGAAGGAAAATATTTAATAACACCCAACACCCAATTACCATGATGAAAATGCCCAGGAAACTGGGATAGAAAGACTGTGTGATTTGAAGAAGCCCACAGCTAATAGCGCATCTTGTGCTGAAACAGACCTTTTCTCCTGTGAGCCCAGAGCAGGTTTTTTCCGTTAGATATTGTGTAGGAAGTACTGTGCCCGAGCAATGAACACAAATAAATAAATACATGGAAGGAAGGGAGGGAGGAAGGGAGTCAAATACTGTGATTCACAACGTAACTGTACAGAAGACCCCAAATAACCCATAAATAAACCTTGAACTAACAAGAAAGTTGTGGTGGCTTGAAGGTAAGAAACTCCCCATATTCTCATGTTTGAAACTTGATTCCCAGCTGGCAGTGCTGCTGAGAATGCTCTAGAACCTTGCTGAGGTGGGTCCTTGCTGGAGGAAGTGTGTCCCTGGGGAGGGCCAGCCCTGCCTGCTGCTCTCTCTACTTCCTGCCTGCTGATGTGATGGTGGGATGCCAGCTTCCTGCTCCTGGCATGCTGTCCCTGCCGCGATGGGCTTCACCCTCGGGAACTGTGAGGAAAAATCAACCCTTTCCTCCCCTGAGCTGCTTCTGGTCAGGGATTTTGTCCCAGCAACGAGAAAGTAACTGATAGAGAAGTGTTAAAAGGTCAGGATTGGCATGGTCAATATAAAAACTCCTTTTCAACATATTAGTGTCATGGTTTGACCCAGGTGTCCCCCACAAACAAATGAATGTGTCCTGAGTGATAGATCCTCAGCAGATGGCAATTCGGGAATTAGAACCTCGCTAGAACTGTGTTGTTGGGGGGTGGGCTTTTGGGGGTTACAAGCCAGCTTCCCCTTGCCAGTATTTGGCACACCTTCCTGCCGCTGTTTGCAGTGCTGTGGCAGAGGTGATGTCCACCCTCTGCTCATGCCATCGTTTTCCCTGCCACGATGGAGTCTCTCCTCGAGTCTGTAAGCCAAATAAACCCATTCCTTCACAAGCCGATTTTGTTTGGGGTCTTTCTGCGTAGCAACTACAAAGCTGACTACAATAATTAGCAACAAAATTAGGGGGGAAATAAGGTGCACGTCTTTAATCCCAGCACTCGGGAGGCAGAGGTAGGAGGATCGCCATGAGTTCAAGGCCACCCTGAGACTACATAGTGAATTCCAGGTCAGCCTGGGCTAGAGTGAGACCGGACCTCGAAAAACAAAAATAAAAAAAACTAATACAACAAAAATATTCAACCTATGAATAAAATTTAGTTTTTAAAGTGCACAACCTCAATATTAAAAACAATGGAATATTACTACATTAACTGAAGAAGACAAAAGGGAAGGAAAAGCCTTGTTCACGGATGAGAATCTTCGTTATTTAAACAATGTCCATTCTTTCCACATTGGGCTCCAAGTGGTAGTTTCTTCCCTCGGTGACAAAACCTGACAGAAGTGATGGAAGGCAGAGAGGGCCTGCTCAGCTCTGGGGGATGTAGTCGGTCCAACATGGCCTCAAAGGCATGGCAGAAACTCCTCACATCCTGGCTGATGAGCCAATGCCATCACTCAGCTGGCTTTTCCCCATCTTCCCATGAGTGTGTGGTATGCGTGTGTGTGTGTGTGTGTGTGTGTGTGTGTGTGTGTGTGTGTGTGTGCATGTGCATGTGTGTGCCTATGTGTGAGTGCGTGCATGTGTGTGTATGTGTATGCTGTTTGCGTGTGTGCACATGTGTGCAAGTGTGGTATGCGTGTGTGTGCCTCTGTGTGTGTATGTGTGTATGTGTGCACAATTGTATATGCAGGGTGCACATATGCATGGGGTTTGTGTGCATTTGTGTGCACGTGTGAGTGTGGAATGCCTGATCTTTATTGGTGTTTAAAATACCTGCCTAGTACGGCCTTCTCCAATCCTGTGAACACCGCGAATCACCTGTGTGATTTCGCGGTGTCTAAAAGATTCACAGTGACAGGTGGTTTGATTGTCTTCCTACACTCGATCACATTCCGAGGAGAACATAGCATCCTGAGTTCAGGGGACACCCACCTCTCCGAGTGGAAGAAAGTAAGTGGAAGTGACGGCAAAATGTGAAGTGAAATCATAGCTCATTGGTGGAGGAGGGAAGATCTCTCAGTGGTGAGTGCGCTTCCCACAATCATAGTTCACAGCGTGGGAAGATTGCTAAGTGGTTAGTGCACTTCCCACATAAGCATGAGGGTAGGGGACACTGAGACCACTGATTTTAATTCCCTCAGCCACAGAATCAGCTGGGCGTGGCCATGCACATCTGTAACCTCAGTCTTGTGTAGAGAAGAGGCCAGAAAATTCCTGGGCTTGTGAAAAACAGCAAACTCTGAGATCAATGAAAGACTCAAGGAAGAAGAGACAGCTGTGCAATGGTGGGGGGGGAACCCCACATGATCCACTGGCTTCTGCAGGTGCCTGCCCTGCACACGCATGTGCATACACCACATACACACCATACCACCCATACCATACACACACACCATAACACACACACCATACACACACACCATCACCATAACACACTCACCATACACACACACCATAACACACTCACCATACCACACACACTATACACACTAAATAAAAGGAATCCTAGCTCACTGTGAACGCCCAGTGGCTGTGTCTTCATGGATATGACATGGGTTACTGTGGTCCCGGCTCAAGCTCTCAGGACATCACAGAAGTACAGAGCAACCCAGCCTCACCTGCTCCCACCCGGCCACCTCCTCTCCCTACATCCTGAGCACACAGCCTTCTGAACAAGGCAGAAGCCACACCAGGGGACTGGCCAGCTCCAAGGTCATGTGTTAGGCACAGTGTCAGTTTTACAGCAAAGAACAAAGAAAGACTTTTTATCGCCAGCCTTGGTGGAGGCCCTCTTGGTTGCCCCCTCCTCTTCACTGTCTGCCTCGCTGGTTTATTCTCCACATGGGAGATGCTATCACGCCGATGAGTTATGTCCACTTCACGCTTGCCAGAGCAGATGATTCTTATATCTCATAACCTATTTATTTCATTTGGATCAGCATGATTTCCTAGACATCTTCTCAAAGCCATAAGTAATTATTCCTACATCTTTCCCTCTACAGCTTACCACTAAGGGACTCAACACAATTCCTTGACCTGTGGATCGGGAAACTGTACCCTCTGACTGGGAATTCCAATGGGGGTGAAGGGTGGTTCACATCAGAAAGGGTGGGCTCTCCCAAAGACTTCCAGTTACGGCTATTGAATTATGCATTTCCTGAATCATTTCAACAGGAACTCTTACCCTGTAATGTATATCCGAGGTTGATGGAGGACTCAAACCCTACAGTCCCCCAGGGGTCAGAGAACTGTACTTATCGACTTTGTATAAAGTACCCAAAAAGCCAATGAATCAGTCCCTCTGATCTTATTACAGCCATTAAATTTAGGGTCTGTACTTTCTTCATACAAAATCCAGCTGCAGAGCCCCATAAATCTTTAAAGAAGTCATACATTAAGCCTTTTTGAAAATATGGTATTTATAGGGATGTGGATTTCATTTTGAAACAGATCAATAAAGATCAACAGCACGCGGAGAGCGTTTGTTTGCATGAGTCAAAAAGGGGGGAGAGCAACCTGTTTAAAGGCAAAGAAGCCTCATCGTCTCTGCTCGCTGATTTGAGATGAAATTAAGAAGCTGAGAGTCGCCAGGTGGGCGGCAGGGCTAGCACTCCACCCGATCCCTTCCACAGAGAGCTAAGACAAATGCAGAAACAAAAAACTCAGACACCTAAAGACAGAGACATCATATTCGATAAAGTCCACAGTTAATCACTGTTGCCCCCAAAGCTACTTCATTACGATAACCGAGAAAAACAGGGCACAATTACGCGGTTTAAAAGGTTTCAATCAGAATGATGAATGGTAGACTTGGGTGGCTTATTAACATGTTTGGAAGCTGATTTGTTGTTGTTTTGTTGGATGTCTCAAGAGAGAAGCCCTGGAGGGCCAGCAGACCTCTGAAGGCTTGTGTCTAGAAGCCTCCAGCTGGACAGAACTGATGTGTGTCCCATTAAAGCATACCATTCAACGAGGCTTCACAGGGGCATGAGGTGCACAAAAATCCACAGTGGAGAGTTCCCGGATGTGCCATGTAGTCCCCTGGCTTACAGACAGGGCAGTGATGGGCTGGCACAGAGAGAGCACCAGGCTCTCTCCAGGACATCCTCTCTCTGCTGCCTTCCCCAAGAGGCGCTTGGCATCACATTGGTGAATGATGAGGCAGAACATAAACAGAGGACATGCCTAGACACAAAGCACAGGAAACAAGAAAGAGCAGCTCCTCCTTTGAAGACAGAGTCTGTGTGTGTCCCACAGAGACCTGGAGAGTTCAGGAAAACAGGGCCTTCAAACGCTGAAAGCCCCCCTACCCCTCCCATTGCTTACCTTTCCAGGCATCTTTGAAAAGATGACAGGGTGACCAATCACACATTTCACTTTCAACACTCAGGAAAACTTCTTGAAAGGAACCCTAAGTTTGCATTTAACAGTGTTCTGGTTGGCGCTCGAACTGTTAGTCGATGACTCTTCCTAACCAAAATTGCCCCATGAGTGTGAATTTAGCCTCATGAAACAAGAAACTAACTGGAGCTGGAAAAGGCACTTGGGGAATGATCAGCACTCACTCTGAAACTGATTGTACACACACACACACACACACACACACACACACACACACACACACACTCCTGGGCCTCCCCATCTATTGAATGATGTTTTGTGCAAGAAGTACTCAGTATCTGGTCAGCATCAAGATTTGGACTAGGTTCCCAGTACAGCCATGAAAATTACCAAAAGCTCAATCCTCCTCCTCACAGAGCTCCCTCAGCCTTCATCCCTAGCCCTGCTCTTCCTCCTCCTCACAGCCCAAAATTCCTGCCAAGTCAATCATCCTTTCTTCTTCTCTCTCTTTCACCTTCTGCCTCTCTCTGCTAAGAGCTCTGTGAGGACATGAGGAGGCCACAGGTTTACAGTTTTCTGTAGTTAAGACAGAGACATCTTTGGGGAGCCATTCCTATGTTCACCACAAGTACACTGCTTGGCATCTTTCAAGCTATGTCAGAGTCCCTGTTCTCCTTAGTGGTTCTCAGCACAGGGAGAAATGGGTAATCCAGCGTGGGCCAGAAGCCAGGTTAGAGTGTCCATGAGCAGAGTGCTGGAGCGTCTGGCAGAGAGGAGGACTTTGCCAGTGGGACGAGCCAAGCTCAGAGAGACCATGCTGTGGGGTACAGTGCACCAGCACCATTCTTGCTCCTGATGACACAGCCTCGCTTCTCTGTTCATTTTCAGAGAATGGAGATGCCAAATCACACTAAACATCCAGGCACTGCCCCTGTGTGATAGTTTGAATAGATGCCTCCAATAGAATTTATTATAATTGTGTTTATTATAATTGTGAATTGTCTCCAGCCTTCTGGCTGGAGGAGGTGTCACTTTGACCTGGCCTCCTGGGGTCTGGCCCTGAGGTATTTCTAAATTGGATGCAAAATTCTAGGGATACATATGCAAAAGAGTAGCTGGAACTCAAGTCTGGCAGTCCTGTTGTTATGTGAGTTACAGTGTTACAGTGTGCTTGCTTGCTTTGGAGGTGCTGGGCCTCTGTCTCTGCTTGGATCTGTGAAAGGGGGCCAGCCTTTCCTTAACTCCCCCTGGATCTGTTACTTCAATAAATACTTTCCTCCCCCAAATTGTGCCTGGTTTGGAGATGCATCCCAGTGGCGTGTGGGCTGACTATGACACTCTGGGACCCTTGTCAGGACTTTAGGAGTGACCTCCAAGGCCACACTCCTGTCTGTGTGCAAATCCGAAGCCGCAGCCCCCAGCCTTCATCTGCATGGATCTGCAGCAGGAAGGCAACTTTAATGGGATCCAGTGGGCCTGGAAGTCAGAGTAACATGTTTCATTTCCAAAATGGCCTCACTTCAACTCCCATCATTAACAATGACAGTGCCGAAGAGATGAAAATCCAGTTCAGAGACCTTCCAACACAGGGGCTCTGAAGCTATGTGCTCTACACTGATGCAGCCTGAACTCATGATTAATTACCCAGGCCTTAGGCAGGCAGCCACCATAGTGTCAGCAGGAAATCAAGATGGAGACATGGGAAAATGAAAGTGATAATCCAGTGAGCCACTGGAAACCTGGCCAAACATGGCAGCCTGAGCCCTCGGGCTCCGAGCAAGCCTTCTCTCTCTGTCCTGGGAGTGGCTTTGAATTCTCGGAGGATCGCTGAGCCAATGTGAATCTCCAGCCTCCCTGAGATCCAGGCCCACACTGAGCCTGGAACCCAGAATTCCCTCTACCCTTCACCCTGGAAGTCACCTGCATTTTCAAAGAGGCCTCCTCCAACTAGAGCTTGGTGTCATGCAGCTGAATCACTGGCTTTCGGGGACACTAGACAGTGACAGACATGACCCCCATCCTCTACCCGCCTTGTTCCGGGAACCATGCTCTTTCAGGACTCACTCTGCATGCTGACATCGCATACTGTGGATAACTCTGTGGGAAAATTCCAGCTGAAATCCCAAATAATGCAAAGCACAACATGTTAAGGGAAGCTTCCATAGTTAACTCAGCAAGGGAATCCACACAGGTGGGGAGCAGGGGCTTCCTCTTTTGGAATTCCAGCAAAGCCCATTGGGTTACCTTACATACAAAGTCAATTGACTGCAGTTAGACTGCTCTCAGCTTGGAGACCTGTGGGCTCACCAAAGTGTGCAAGCTGAGACATGTTGAAGGGAACCATCCAGCCAAGCAGAGAGGCCATGCTTTTTTGGGTTTCTTTTCATTAAGTAAAGTAAATTGCAACTTCGAGTTTGTTTTAGAACGTGGTTTTGTAAAGCCATTATTCTTGTCTCCAGACACAAGTTCAGAAGATGCCTTGAAATGTCTCTCCATTAAATACTGTCACCCAGAGAGGAGGCTCGAGCAAGATTAATCCATCCCTGTCCAAAACTGAACTTGGGAGGCATAAATAAGTATGTCGGAAGAGGGATTCTTCAGAGGCAAGAGAAACACACAATGGGTCAGTCCCCTGCCTCCGTGCTGCTGGGGAGGCCACCATGGGGCCACTCCACCCAACTCAGGGGAAACAGACTCCTACAAGCATGGATGACGGGATGGACCCAAGCTTTTCAAGGCAGAGTTATCAAAACCCACCAAGCAAGCATGGGGCTGGGTTCCTGAAAGGCACTTTCTCCCTGGTGAGGACCATGCAGGCCAGACACCAGGTAAGGAGAGCTAAGCCTAGAGAAGGGGTCCACCAGGAGCTGGAAGATGATAGCATTTTGGGGTGAGGGGAACTGAGTTCCCAGCCCAAATCTTTGCACCTGGTCATGCCGTGGGTCACAGTAACTCAGAAGGCAAGAAGCACCAGGACAGTGATTTGCAGGGGACATTTGCAGCCTTCATATGTGACACCCAGAATCCATACTGCATTTTAGGGTACTTATGAAGACCACACCCCAAACCTTACATAAGCGCAAAGCTGAAGCCCCAGCCAAGTTATCAAGAACGAAGTCGACCATGTCCATGAAACTGGGCCTTGGCGCCTAGCTGTCCTTTGAGAACATGTGCCCGTACCCTCAGTGCAGCTAATACAACTATATCATTGAGTCTGGAAAGTCTGGGCACGCTGTAGAAAGGCACAGAAGAACAGAGAAGTGTTGGAAGAGGAGCCGGCGGTCTTAGTCCTCTGGGCCCATGGAATGATTCAGAACCTGGCAGGGCTCTCAGGTGTGTCTCCTGCCCACACTCTTGTGCTCAGTCCCTTATCAGAAGCCATTGCTGCGCCCCAGCAGGGAAGACCGCCCAACTTTACCCACTCAGGAGGCCATCTCATCTTGAAGACCTCGACCACAGCCTGCCTGACCCGTGAGGAATGCTGGGAACACTGGATCTCAAGGGAAGGGAGATACGGCATGTCCGTTACTCTACTCATTGCTGTGACCAAATACCTGAAAGGAAGCCACTTAAGGAAAAAGGGGTTTATTTTGACTCAAAGTTCCAGTGAGTACATTCCATCATGGCAGGGAAGACATGGCAGCAGGAGTGAGAAGCCAGCTGGTCACTTTGGAAACAGAGAGAGAGAGAGAGAGAGAGAGTAAGAGAGAGAACAAGAAATAAGGCCAGGCTATAAAACCTCAAGGCCCACCCCAGTGACACACTGCCTTCAGTAAGGTTCCACCTCCTAAAAGTTCCACAACCTTCTAAATCAGAGCCACCAGCAGGAGACCAAGTGTTCAAACACATGAGCCTTGGCTGGAGGGACGCGTTTTACATTTAAACCTCAATGCATGGGGTGGTCTTTAGTCCTTGTTTTCCAGGTCAGATTATCTCTAAACTCTTCTCTCTCTCTCTCTCTCTCTCTCTGTCTCTGTCTCTGTCTCTCTCTCTCTCTCATTTTCTTATTTTATTTTACTTTTCTTTGAGAAAGGGTTCTCCTATCTATGTATCTCAAGATATCCTTGAACTCACTACTTAATCCAGGCTAGCCCCAAACACATACTCTATCTCTTCATTGACCTTGAGGTCTGGGTTCTCAGAGATGTTGGAGGGGGGTAACAGGGTCGGGCCTCTGCAGAGACAACCCCTCCCCTTGAGTGGAAGGTGTCTAGTTAGAGCTACAACTAGGGGCTAAAACTGATTGGTCAGATATAAACCAATCAGCTGTCTCTCTGACTCACCTGGGGGAAACTTAAATTAACTTCCCTAGAAGAAAGCCCTTTCTCTTCCCCTCATAGCAGGCCAGCAGAAGGATCTCTGAATCTCCAGGTCTTAGAAAGGTAAGGCCTTCCCCCACCCCATCCACCCAATGTCTGGGGTGGAGGGGCATGCTCCAGACTTTTTCCCTCATGAACCTCTCCTTCTCATGATGGGAGCTCCCTGTTATCTTTTCTTCTGCTGCTTATTTAGCTGGACAATATAAGTTCTGTTAAACTCTACATTTTCTCCCCACACCTGTGGCTGGAGAACTCTGTAACTCCCCATGTTCCCTTAAATAATAAAGTCTCCCACTATACCTTACTATCTTGTTGTCTATGATTTTAATTCTTTAACTTTGTCGACAAGAACTCGGGTACTCCTTAACTTTGGTGTGCACTGGAATTTTTGCTGGGCATTATCTAAATTCTAACCCCCAGCTCACCCCATTACAGGGGCACTTGGATAAACTCCATGGCCCATCTCCCAGTAGCCACCTAAGTCACAAGTGTACCCAAGCTTCTACCTGGCTTGGTTTTTACAATATGTGGTATTGCAGAATGATATCCCACTTCCAGAGTGGAGATCATCCTAAGAGCTTCCTCCATAATGTTAGAATGGAAATGACCACGAGAGACCACTCTGAAAGGAAAGGTTTTAATAGGAGGAAAAGCAAGCTGCCGGGCATTTTTCACCAAGGGTGGCGAAAAAGCGCGAGGCAGGTTTAGATCAGGGCTTTTAAAGGGAAAAACATTCAGGTTGGGGTCTTGTTGGTCACATGAGGTTGGGTGCAGGGCTCAGGGGGTCATGTGCTCTCAGGATCAGGAGGGGGTCGGAAGGACAGTCTCTCGGAAGGACAGTCTCTTGGGCCAGGTGTTGTTTCTTGTTTACGAGAGGAAGTCTTTATCTTTGATCTTTGTTGATACTGAGGCTGGTTTGGAAAGAGGATCAGGATGCAGCCTGAATTCCGACCTTACACATAATATTAACATTTGGGGACCATGAGGCTATTTTAAGATTGCAGTGTCCTTAATCCAGCACCTCCAATAACTAGAGTCAACCACTTATCTTCTGCAAGGGGCATCCATTAAACCTAATGGCATAGCACAGATACCCTACCTGGAACAAGAGTTCCTAGCTGAGCACAAGAGTTGCAATTTAGCCTTGGGGTATTTTTTGTTGTTGCTGTTTATTTCACTTCTTCTCTGAAGCATTTAAGGAGCTTCCCTAGACTATGACCCCAGCAGGTCTCCTGAGCAGAGAGCATTGAGCTTGGGAGGCCTGTTGGAGCTCCTCCCTGGAGAACAATAGCAGGTGCCCCAGTTCCCCCACACCCCACCCCCACCCCCTCTCTCCCCCCTGAGGGAAGGAGAAGGAAAGAAGAAAGAAAGGAGATACCTCATTATGCAGAAACCTCCAGGAGGCAGCCACGCCTCTTAAGAATGCTAATAAGGAATTTTCTGAACATTCCAAATCCTCTCACTTACAGGCTGAAAAGGCAAGGGATTAAGCTTCCAGGGTCCCTGCAGCCTTGATCCTTGGGCATGCAGAGACCAGGCTCATTCTCTAGCATCATCCAACTAGCTGAAAGGGGGGGGAGGGGGAAGCCCAGGGACTTGCCGGGGAGAAAAACCTTAGTAGTTTGGAAGAGGGCCAGAGCTACAGCTTAGTGGTAGAGCGCTTGCCTGGCATGCAGGAGGCTCAGAGTTTAATCCCCAGTTAAATAAACAAATGATAAATGACAACACTAAGGACAAAGCCTGGAACACCACATGTTTTCTGCGAGTGGGAATGCCCAGTGGACAGCTGCCCTGGGAGATGGGCTTGCAAGTCCTTCCAGAGTCACACCATCTCCCTTGTCCCCAGCCATCATTCACACAAAACTCACAAACAAGTCTTTGGGCAATTTTATTTATAACTGGTAAAACTTGGAAGCAACCAAGATGTCTTCAATGGATGAATGGACAAAGTGTGATGGATCCAGACAATGGAACATCACTCCGTGCTGAAAAGAAATTTAATACTGAGCTGCGGAGAGGGCTTAGTGTTAGGAGCATTTCCTGGGCCAGCAGTTGGACCTGAGGATGGCTGAGAGGCCCACATGAACAGCGGGGTGTAACCGCATAGTCTATAAGCCCAGTTGTGAGGAGCAGAGATCTGAAATTCAAAAAAATAATAATAATAAAATCAAGCTCCAGGTAAGACAGTTTAGGGTGACAGGGACCCCCTAAACAACAACAACAACAAAAATTAAGGCAGGAATCATTCTCAAGCTTGTCCCTGCAAGACAAGCAAGACTTTGCTAAAGCCGATTCCATATCTCTCTGCCTCACCTGCTCGTCCACCTGAGCCCTTCCCGGGGCTTGTGCTTGGTCAAGCCTAACTTCTTGAGCCAGCCTAGCCCAGACCAATCAGCTGTGTCTCTGGCTCACCTGAGGTGGAACACAGGAAATGCCACCAGAAGTTTTCAATACACTAGGGGAAGGCAAGTCACTCTCTCTTCTTGGCTGGCCAGCACAGATTGCTGAACCTCTAGGTTTAGGTAAGACCCCCTGCTTCTCCCACATGGCCTCTTCCCCTCTCACCTCCCTCATGGCGGGAGCTCTCTGTACTTTCTCCTCTTTGCTTCTCTTAATCTAACAAAGCCTTTCTGAACCTGACCCTCTGGTCTATGGACTTAATTCTTTAAGTTCATGAAACAAGCATCCGGGGTTCCCTAAATTTTTAGGTGCGTTGGAACATTGTTATATTGGTAAGGAACCCCAAAATTCCTTACACAGGATCAGTAAGAAACTCCAGTTCAAGTAAGAAGGGGCAGAAGGGCAATGGAGGAAGGTGCTCAGCATCTCCCCTCTGGGCCACCACACACACACACACACACACACACACACACACACACACACACACACACACACATACCCCAGACCACATTATGTACCTCAGTACCCACATAAAGGCCAGGTGCAGCGGTTGCTACCTGTAATCCCAGCACTGGGGAGATGGAGGTTGGAGGATTGTGGGGCCTGCTGGCCAGCAAAATCAATGAGCTCCAAGTTCAGTGATAGAACTTGTCCCAAAAAACAAGGTAGGGCTGGAGAGATGGCTCAGTGGTTAAAAGAGCTAGCATCCCAGGTTCAGTTCCCTAGTGCCCACCATAAAGTCAAATGCACAATGTGGTGCATGTGTCTAGAGTTTGCTTTCAGAAGCAAGAGGCCCTGGTGCACCCATACCTTCTCTCTCTCTCTCTCCCTCTCAAAACTACGTATTTGAAAACCAACAATATCCTGAGTGGGCAGGAGGCATCTACACACTGCTATATGGCACAGACAAGCAAGTCAAGAAGTGCCCATCTGTGCAATAGTGGTGCCCAACCTAGGTGAGCAATCAACAGCTGACTAATTGGCTATGAGATCCGCTCAGAGACAGGGAAACCCTGACTGGTAAGGGGACACAAGGTAACCTTGAATGGGGACCAAGAACCCCATCTCTGTGGGGAAGTCCTCACTAACCATAGGTCCTCAGAAAGGCTATACCCTTCAAACGCTCACCAACTTAGCAATATCTGTCTCAATTGACCAATAATGATCTCACTCTCCACTGGAGACTCTATTTGTATTTTTCAGAAAGCAACGTGAACCGGGGACAACCGAACTCCACCAAAGGGGCATGACTTGATGGGGGACACCCAAGCAGGAGACCATTCACCTCAAACTCACCATTTATAGCCCTGACGTAACCTCTAAGGAATGAGATGATGAGCAAAAGAGCTATTCCCACAGCAGGCAGATAACCTGGGGAAGAACAATGGAGACAGGCACCAAGGGTGCCCAAAGTTGTCCAAAATACAAATCTACAGACTCTTAAAAACCTAATGACTATGCAAAATGTAAACTCACCCACTAGGACTCAGGGAAATTTGCGGAAGAGGGTGAGGAAAGAATGTGAGAGTCATGGGGGAGAATAACTAATGCATAGGAGGGAATGTCATCATGGATTCAATGGCTTTATCTAAGAACCTATGATACTGAGCACATTGTTGTGTTAATATATGTAATTTTAAGCCAATAAAAACGTAAAAAAAGTAAGGTAGAGAACAATTAGGAAGATATCGGCTATTGACCTCTGGCCTCCACATACACCCACACATATACAAACAAACATACATACCATATACATACAATAAAGACATAGAAGACTCTCAAGAATTTATTAATGAGTAAAAGGACCTAGTCTAAAGCGGCTATATGCAGAGTGACAAGTGTGACCCTCCAGAAGAGGCCAAACTATGGGGACCATAAAAACTGTGGCCTCCAGGAATGGGGAAGGAGAGGGGCTAAAGGGGCGGAGCACAGGGGTCCTGGAGCAGCGACACTATTCTGTATGATGCTGCCAAGGCACTTCCATCGTTACACACACGTTCAAGCTCCACAGAATCCAGAGTAAAACCTAAGATGGCTGCTGATGCTTCCATAATCCCAGCGCTCAGGAGGCTGAGGCAGGAGGGTTGCCATAAATTCTAGGCTACAGAATGAGATTCTGTCTCAAAAATAAATAATAAATAAATAACGCTGGGGCTGGGAAGGTGGCTCGGTTTGTAAAACTGCTTGCTGTGTAAATGTGAAAACCTGAGTTTGGTTCCCAAGAACCCATGTAAAGCCTGACACAGTAGCACACATCTGGAATCCCAGCGCTCCTGGGGTGAGATGGAGACAGGAGACTCCCCGGAAGCTCACAGGCAGCTAGCCTGTTGTATGCACCAGTGAGCAAGAGACCCCCCACTAAAACAAGGTGGAAGGTGAGAATTGACACCCAGAGGTTGTTCTCTGACCTCCACTAATGCTCTGTGGTACATATGCCCACACCACAAAAGCACACACACACACACACACACACACACACACACACACACACACACACACATGCACACACGCACACAAGACTAAAGAAAGAAAAGTGAACCCCAATGCCTGTTGTAGACTTGGTGGTTACGGTGTATCAATGCAGAGTCACACACACACAGACACACGCACAAAGACTAAAGAAAGCAAAGTGAACCCCAATGTCTGCTGTGGACTGGGGGGTTACGTTGTGTTAATCCGGACTCAGCAGCCAGAACAAGAGCCCACTTTGGAAGCAGGATTGACGTGTGTGAAGCAGACTGCAAACGGGAACTCTCCCTGCTACCTTAAAGTTTTGCTGTGAGCCTGAAACTATTCTAAAAACAAAAATAGGTCTTTCAGGGAAAGAAAAATGAAAGGAAAGAGTGACAAGTGTCCAGCCAAGCACACATAGTTGGAATGCCAAGGCCTTGTCCAACTGTCACCATGCAGTCACTCAGAATTCCTCACTGGAGCCTCTTTCTACCAAGCACGTATAGGTAGCTTCCAGAGACTTCATCAGCACCTGGTATGGCAGATGCCTGAGCTTCCTGTGGCTGTCGAATCAAAGTGTCCCCCCTAGTCTCAAGTGTTTGTGACTAATTCTGAGTTGGACCCCAGCTGGCGGAGCCTTTGGGAGGTGGCAGCTTGCTGGAGGAGGTGTGTCACTGAGGACAGGCCTTGTGCTGTCTTAGTCCAGCCCTACTGGAGGTTGGTAGCTCACTCGTTCTCAGACTGCTTCCTTTCGGCTGCTGTGACAAGATGTGACACCCTGCTGTCTGCTCTGCCATGATTTCCCTGCTATGAAGAATCTTTCCCTCAAAACTGTGAGCTGAAATAAACATTTATCCCCACAAGCTGCTACTGGTCAGGTGTTTTGTCCCAACCATGAGAAGGTGACTGCCACAGCTGCCATAAACAAGCACTGAGGATCACAACTGTGTAGCTTAAAAGAGAAATGCATTCTTGCCACCTGGACCAAGGCATCATCTTGTCTGTACTCCCTCCAGAAGCTCTGTGGACCCTCCTAAGTGCCCTTCTTCTGGTGGCCCCAGGCATTCCTTGGTTTGTGGCTGTATGTGTCCGTTATCACACGGGTGTGATCCCTGCCTGTCAACTCTTCCTACAAGGACATCAGTGATCGGTGACATTCTGCTCACTTTTCCCTGGGCTGGCCTCTGAAATTCCAAGCCTCTCTGCTGCAAGCAGACTGCAAGTGGAGGTCCCAGGCATCACAGGAGCCCCGGCCTCTACCAGCTGTACTGTGCACCGGCCTCTCCCCTGGTGTTGTAGTCAGCTTTCTCATTGCTGCATGGGACAGAACCCCACCAAAGCTGTTGAGGAGGAAAGGGTTTACTTTGACTTATGGACTTGAGGAGAAGCTCCATGATAGCAGGGGAAATGATGGCATGAGCAGAGGGGTGGACATCACCTCCTGGTCATCATCAGGTGGACAACATCAGCAGGAGAGTGTGCCAAACACTGACAAGGGGAAGCTGGCTATAACACCCATAAGCCCACCCCTAACAACACACCTCCAACAAAGTTCCAATACGCAAATTGCTATCATTGGGGATCAAACACACAGAGCACATTCATTTGTGGGGGACACCTGGATCAAACTGTCACACCTGGGCCTTTGTGTCACAGGTGGAAGGCAGTGTCATCGCCACTGGGGGAAGAAGTGCCAGGCATGGGAGGCAGCAATCACTAAATGCTAATGCATCACAGGCCTACTGAAGCCCACCTTCTCCCCACCAGGACCTCGGCTCAGGTGCCCATGCCCGGAGCACACAAATTCCCACAGCTTCTGGAGGGAGGGTAGACCTGATGACCTCTGGACTTCAGACTGTAAGGACAAATTCCCATTTTAAGCCACAGAGCTACAGTACCTGGGAGTGGCTACAGCAGCCATAAGAAGCCCACATACCTGCCATGCCAAGTGTGGATGAAGTTTCTTGAACTAGCAGGCATCACCTGGTAGCATACTTGTAGACCTACTTGGACAGACACTCTGGGAGGGGAAACTCAAAAGATTTTTCTTCCATGCATCATCTGGGTCAGATGTTGTCTGTAGTTTGGACCATTGAAAGAGAGGAAGTGCTCGCCAGCCTCCACTGCTAATCCTGGATTAGATGTGCTCAATGATACGGGTAATTACCAGCATTTCAGATTTAATTAAGGAAGGTGCTCCTGGCTTGAGTCGTATTGTGCTTCCTATTGCTGCTCATCTAACTTCCAGGGATTAACAAGACCTGTTTACGCAGAGCCTCAGGACTGCAGAGCACTCTTCCGGCTGCTGGCTCTCCCCCTGCAGACACTGTGTGGGCCCCAAGTGGCCTCTTCACATCCCAGAAAACATGCAACCAGAGGACGAGAGGAAGCTCCTGGCTGGCCTCTAAGAGAACTTGTCTATTGTGAAAGTCCTGAAGTCCTGAAATTTCCAGGTTCCATTGTTATCCAAAAGTGCAAAATACAGGGCTGGAGAGATGGCGCAGTGGTTAAGGTACTTACAGGCAAAGCCTAATGACCTGGTACCTATGTCAAGCAAGATGCACAGTGGCACATGCATTTGGAGTTCTTTGCAGAGGCTGGAAACCCTGGTGCACCTCTTTCACTCTCTGCCTCTCTTCTATCTCTTTTTGCTTGCAAATAAATAAATAAGTAAATAAATAAATAAATTTTAAGTGAAAAATACTGGAATTCTGCCTGCTCAGAGGGGGAAGGGAGAGGATGATTAAGGCCCAGGTGCAGAGCAGAGGTACGTTGTCACTATTAGTAGAACAACAGTAGGGGTGTTCTCTAGAAAGATGGATGAGGCAGTCCAGCTGGCCATATCAGATGTGGGGTTTGAATAAAAAGAGTGCGAGAGCGTGGAAAGGTGAGGCCAGTCTCCATGGAGGAGAGAGAAAGGAAAACAGACTGTGAAGTTCAAAAGCAGAGACTGACTGGGGGAGTTGGGCGAAGAGGAGCCGGGCGATGGGGACGCAGCCTCTGAGGTGGGGGGACTGTCCACTTTGGTTTGGGAAAGGTTGAGTGTGAGTCAAGATCGGGGCTCACTGCCACCTGCAGGAAGTAAAGCCAAAGTCTGGAAGGAGCCTGGCTCAGTGCCAGAGCGGATCCCTGTCCCCTGCCCTGGCCTGTGGCCCCCATCTCGGGGGCCCAGGTGAGGGTTAGAGACGGTCATTTCTGTGGCTCAGAGCTGGTATCTTTGATCTTACCAGCTCAGACTTCAGTCTTGTCAGACTTACTGAGCACTGAGAAAAGCCAAGAATCCTGAGTAGAAGCAGTGATGCAGTCAGGACCTTGGAGAGCTCTCAGCAGCAGCAGACAGAAAAATCCAGTTCCCTTTCACATTGTCACATTGGGAGCCCCCTGGAAGGGCAGCAGGAGGCAGGACTCCTCCTCAGAGACTAGGGTGTGACATGGGGCTGATGAAGGCTGCTTGGCTGTGGTAGGACTGGGGAGGTGTTATCAGGATGCCTGGAGCCTGGCTCCTGCTGGGGCCATCAGCCTGTGGCTGCCTTTTCCATGACCATCTGCTGCTCTTGTATGATCAGGCTGCTGCCACAGAGCTCTGAGGTGCAGAGCCAACACACAGGCCTCAGGCTCACTTCCAAGCCCAGCAGCAGCAGCAGCAGCAGCTGCAAAAAAAAGCACTGAAAGAGACAGGTTGGCATTGGAAGAGACGAGCCGCCCCAGACTAGATAGACGACCATAAAATTGAATTGCAGATGCGGTCAGAGAGAGCCCCTGTGTCTGAACGCCCACCACCATGGCCGAGTGACTGCCTGGGCCAGAGGCTGTTCTGGAAGAGGATATGTTTTGTGACTCTCGTCCCTGCATGGAGATCCCTCTGCAGCATATGTGACAATGCCTGGAGCTCTTGAGTGTTAGAACAGGGATGCTGACATACAGGAGCATCACAGTGTGCTCTGGCTGGACAGAAACCATCTGATTTCGTCAAATTCTCCTAGCATGCTTCAAGGAAGGGCTGTCCTCCCTGCCCACAGATGACAGTCCACAGATGACACAGAGAGGCGAGGAACAAGAACCAGGCTCAGAGATGGAGGAAATTTGCCATAAACTTCATGAAGCACAAACTTCAGGTCTTCCGATGCCTCTTACCTTCAGCGCACAACTCCCCCCTCCACTCAGAAGACAGCAAGGGCCCCTCTTCTGTGAATTATGCATGGAAGTTCAAGGATGGCATTTCTAGCTCTCACCCTCCTGCGTTTCACATGGGAGATGAGCTTCCATGAGACCTGTGAGCTCAGGTCTCCTCCTCCTCTGTTCATTGAACCAGGCACCAAGCTCCAGCAGACATCTCTGACTTAGACCCCAAGTTCATATGCTGCCTTCTAAGCCCCCAGTACCATGTCCACCCTCCACCTAGGCAGGCAAGAGCTCACATGGCGACAGGACTGAAGCCCTCCGAGAAAGACAACAGCAGCCTTTATCTTTAGATATCCAATATAAGCACACCCATGAGGAATGAGCTGGTTACATGCATGTTACATCTTAAGTATCTCGGATAGTTTTAGGGATAAGACACTGATAACAGTACTGAGAACACCAGCCCTGCTTCATGAATCCAGCCCCGTCCAAGTTTCCAATCGTGACTGTGTCTGTGAACACTGCACTGAAGGTCTGGCTCACATGTAGCTTCTTTCTAATGTATCTGAAATAAATGGGTTTTCATTGAGCCCCCAGAAGCACCTTTTGTTACAGGTTGGCACGAACCTGATATTGTTCATATATCAAAAGTAACGGAAAGGGAAAGCTATTCTGTCTTCAGATGTCCCTAGGACTCTCGGGGTCTTGTCCACAATCCTCAGAGCACTTGACCAGAAAAACAGCAGGGGCAGCCAGTCCAGAGTGAGATGAACTGCAGAAGTTCCTGGGGCCTTGGTCAGGTAGACCAGGCCACCTTCACAGAAAGCATCAAAGCCGGGGGCCAGACAAGACTTTCTCCTGGAGCCTCCTCAGACAGACAGTAAGCCTCTCACACTCCACCACAGGGCTGAACTTTTCAATCAAAGATTAAACAGTTTGCATTATTGAAGGAGCTTGTAACTTTACCTTCTGAAAGCTGCAGCCTCGCACTGCTCTGCCAAGATTTCCTGTTCATGTTTGTAGTTCCCTGGGGCACTCAGGGCCAGGCTCTGGGACTGCAGGCCCACAGCTCAGCTTCCCAGCAAGCTTGTCCTATTGGATGTAGCCAGGAATAGAACAGGAAGAGCAGGGAATCTCTGGTCAGTAGAGCCAGTGTGACCTTTGATGTCAATATTCAGGGTCTCTCAAAAGTGCTGAGGCCTGCTCCCACGTGGCCCTTTTCTGAGGACCCCACTCTGCTTGGATGTCAGGGTTCCCTGTGTGTCCTGTGGGGGCTTCAGGAAGTTGTAAGGCCTCAGAGGACACTATCACCTTCCTGTCCTTCCTTCCAGTCCATCCTTCTGTTCTTCAATCTGACTTGCTTTTGAATCCCGTGGGGAAAACTTTTCTGTGCACACACATGGGGTCATGGTTGCAGCTGGATTTTTTTGGCATGTATGTGATATGGGCACACATGTGCACAAGTGTGGCAAGTGTGTGCAAAGCATGTGGAAGCCAGAGGTTGGCATAAAAAGTCTTCCCTAATAGAGCAACCATCTTATTTACTGAGGCAAGGCCTCTCACCTGAGCCAGAGCTCACCGGTTTGACTAGTCTAACTAGACAACTTGCTCCATGGATCCATGGCTCAGCCTCCTGCACACCGGCATTATAGGTGGACACCCACCCAGGTGCACACCAGCATTATAGGTAGACCCTCACACCCACCCAGGTGCACACCGGCATTATAGGTAGACCCTCACACCCACCCAGGTGCACACCGGCATTATAGGTAGACCCTCACACCCACCCAGGTGCACACCGGCATTA
>PVHP010006779.1:0-59228 GCA_004024765.1 Zapus hudsonius | reverse complement strand
TGTGTGTGTGTGTGTGTGTGTGTGTGTGTGTGTGTGTTTGGAGAGTGTTCATGTGTGTGTGTGTGTGTTATGTAAAGGTCATATATCAATGGTGGGTGTCTTCCTCCATTGCTTCCTACCTATTTTTTGAGACAGTGACTCTCATGTAGCATGAAGCTCACCATTCAACTAAACTAACTAGCCTGTGACTCCCAGGGATCTTCCTATCTCTACCTCCCCAGCGCTAGGTTACAGGAGCACACCTTCGTCCTTAGCTTGTACATGGGTGCTGGTGATCTGAACTCAGGTCCTTGTGCTAATACTTGAACACTTTTCTGATTGAAGCATCTCCCTTACTGTTTGTTTCTGTGGTGTGAGTCATGGAACCCGGGGTCTTCTGCATTCTCGACAAGTGTTCTACCACTGAGCTGTATCTCTAGCCTCTCAGCTGTAAAATTCTAGGTTACTAAAATACTTAAGTATTTCATTGTTTAAAAAATATCCATTCACTTATTTGAGAGAGACATAGAGAAATAGGCAGACAGAGATAATGAATATGGGTGCATCAGGGCCTCTTGCCACTAAATGGACTCCAGACACGTGCATCTGGCTTTCTGTGGGTACTAAGGAATTGAACCTGAGCCAGCAGGCTTTGCAAGCAAGTGCCTTTAACTGCTGAGCCATCTCTCCAGCCCCTCGAGTATTTCTTAAGTCCTGCTTCTGAGTTAAACACCTGACGCACAGTATCTTATTTAACCCTCAGCACAGATGTTGGACGTTCACAGCATCTCACTCAATCTTCCCATGGATCTGCGAGACCCTGCATATCCTTACTTTACACATGTGCCTTCAAGAGATTAAGAAATTGCCCAAATATTCTTTTTTTAAAATGTATTTATTTATTAGAGAGACAGAGACAGAGAGGAAGTATGGGCACACCGGGGCCTCTTGCCACTGAAAACAAACTCGAGATGCATGTGCCACTTTGTGCATCTGGCTTGACAGGGGTACTACAAAATCAAACCCAGGCCATCAGGCTTTGCAAGCCAGCAACTTTAACCACTGAGCCATCTCTGCCAAATATTCTTAAGTACAAATATGACTCTCAGTGTAGTAGCATAATAAAGTCAGCTTCAAGAACTATGAGTCTGGTACTTATGCTGACAGGTTTAGTTTTGACTCCAGGATCATTGAACTAATAAAGTGTTTGCTTAGGACTTCCACGTTCGAACAGATAGAACCCCCTCGGGGCCACATAGTATGTGACTCCTAAAGAATTCCATGGAACATTGTGAGCCACTTGAAAAACATTTCTAAAATTTCATTTGACATCTTAAGTGCCACCCACAGGACTAGATGTTAAATGCCAAGTCCATGATCTAATTAGGCTCTAGCATAACCAAAACATAGACTTGCTTTCACAAAATGTATCTTAACCAAAACATTTCACCCATATTGTTTTGATTGTTTAAAAAAATAATGAATTTTTTCACTCTAGTTTTTTTATATATATAAATGGTAATATAGATGTATTTTTGCTGTCATCAGCTTCGGGGGGTGGAGTCCATATTTATAAATGAACCACATCTTGAAGGAATTTGAGATGGTGATTATGAATAGATGAATATATACTGATGCACAATTTAGTTGCAGCAATTAAGACTGATAAACTAAAGTCTATTTATAAATGTTTTCTCCATCAGAGGAATAACATGGAGTCGAGCTTTAGAGGGTCTTACGTGATTTCCTCAAGCAGCCTCAGACCTTAAGGCTTATGTAAACTAATCAAGAACTAATGAGGTTTTCAAAGAAAAACAATGCTTTCTTAGATCTCCTTTTAAAAAATACAGTGTAATTTCAGCCAAATGTATGGCGGATTTCATAAGATTTTGTAGTATGTTTCTTTAAAATGTTGCTCACCAACTAGATGGATAGTTGTAATAAACACTTCCATATTTGGAGGGCATTTTGTTTAAGTCTTGAAAATTTATGCCCCAGGACTCACAACCAATTAGATGAAGTCTTGAATTAAAATTCTTCACCTCTATATTGGGTCCATATGGAGAACTTCCATTTCATTATTATTGGTACCCATCAACCAATTCTCAAAAGACAAGAGCCACTCACTAGAAGAAGTGCAATGTCAAGAGCTTTCTGGTGGGAATGCTGTAAACCCCCCCTCCCCCGGGGTTCATTCAGCCTACCTGTCTTGCTAGTGAGGTGTCAGATTCTTCCCTCACCCCCTCACCTTCACTAGTGTCCCCTCCCTCTTAGGCTCCTTTATGAGTGTGATCAAAAAGGACACAAAACCTTCCATCCACATGCTTTTAACATTAATAACATTTCATAATGATGATATATTGCATGATGGAAATATATATTATAAAATACGCTTATATATCAAAGATGAGTGACAAAGAGAAATAAGGAGGGGAGCCAAATGAAAACAGTAGAGGAAGATTAAAAGTGAAGTGTTGGGGTGTGTACGGCAAAGATGTGGAAAACGGAGAGAAGGAAGGACAGCTCGTGCTAGGAAAAAGAAAAAAACGTAGTTATATAGAAAGGAAGGGCTGGACTTTGATAAAATAACGTCCTCATCAGACACTTGGTTGCATTTTCCTAACTTTGGACAGACATGGGGAAGCCACCCTAGTAAATTTCCATGTTCACCAGATGAGGTGAAATCAGCCTTTTGAAGTCCTGGCCTTACTTAGGTAAGGTGAGCGTTTACGTTTACCCCAAGCCCATCATACCAGCCTTCTAAGGCGTTCTATGTCATTTGATTTAATCCTCACGACAGCTTAAGAGAGCTGTAGCATCTTCTATGTGTAGGCTTCAAGAATGTAAGGCACAGCTGGATCTCACTTCCCAGATCATAGGACCAAAATGAGACCCTGTTAGTTCACAAAGCTACCCATCTTCTACCGAACCACCCCGTCTTGCGACATTTGCAAGTTGACATTTTTTGAAATGTCTGTTAAGGCATTCATCAAAGAAAACTAGAAGGAAGAAAGGGATGTGTTAAACAATGTATTTGAGGACATTCACTTAGCATATCATAATATATTTTAGATATTATACAAAAATAAAGTGCAAAGACTGTAGGACTTTAAAACCGAGGGAGCTGAGACAACTCTAACCATCAGTAAGCTTTCACAGTGAATGAGAAGATTCTTTTCTTTCTTTCATTAATTCAGTACAGTTTATTTTAAGCAGAGGACATGTTGTTGTGTGCTTGCATATGTGTGGTAGGCTCTTATCCATGTGGGCACATGTGTGCCCATGCTATCTGTGTGAGTGTGTATGTGGAGGCCAGAGGTTGATGTCAGGTGTCAGAAACCAGGGCTCACTGATCCAGCTAGTTTATAGCTAGCCAGCTTGCCTCGGGTTCCTCTGCCTCTGCTTTCTGCATGCTGGGATTACAGGTCAGCCGCCACATCCACCAAGCAATCGCATGGATCCAAACTCCAGTGCTCACACATGTGCAGTGAGGGCTTTATCTGTTGAGCCATCTCCCTCCCCAGCCCAGCCGAGGACATTTCTCCAACAGCCAACAGCAGCATGTCATAGAGGAGAGAACTTTGGGATCCTAGAGAGCAGAAACCAGACTCAGAGAGCGGGCTCCTCCCCTGGCCGCTCTTTGTCAAGTGTGGGAAACAAATCTAAGAACTTGGCCAGGCGAGGTGATGTGAGTATCTGTTTATAGACAACATCTTATTTTGATACCAACGGTTACACTTGATAAGACTCATAGCAGAAAAGGGGCTGAGTAATGAATCAGATACTAACAAGGCAGGAAATGGTCAAAACTTCAGAAGGAAGACTGAAAGAAAGCAAGTGGCATAAATAATTCATAAGCTGAACATTTCATGCACAACAATGAACAACTTGTTTATGGCCAGTGCTTTTAATGTTTATAGTCTTTCAAATGCCATTATATCATTTAATTTCCAGGGCAAATGATTTCATTTCTGTCTTACAGAGAAAGACAGTTAACTGGGTTAGATATGAGCCAAAAAGCCCAGGGCTCATTTGGGACAGAACAGAACTCTGTGACGGAGAGTAGGAGAGTGTTTATTCAGCACTGGATGACAAGGAGTGGACCAGTAGCTACAGGTGAACTGGTTCTCCCAATAGTCCAAGAGGAGGTCGAACTATTTTCTCATTTTGTGGATTGGAAAATGGAGGCTTTAGTGGCCAAGCAAACAAGTCTAATGAATGGATCTGACTTAAAACCCTGTACAGTGCGCCCACAGCCATCCTGTCTCTCTCAGCAGCTCACTTAAGCATGTCTTTGTTAACTGTGGGGTTGCAAGGGCTTTACAGTGCTCTGATCAGCCTCAAAATGGTGGTTACTGACACTTTCAAGTTTGTCTTCATGATGGCCTCATTCCAAAAGATCTTAGAAATCCAATGACCTGAGACCCAACCAAAAAGAATACACAAAAAGAATACAATTGGGCCTGTTGCCCGTGTGGCTGATGTTGGCAACACTGAATTCCCTTGCCCTAACTGAGAGAGCACCCTTTCTCCCCAGTCAGTCGTGTGTCCATCAGAGAATCTGAGGATGCTTACTGGGTGCAGAGGCGATGTGACAGAAACTATGCATATGAGCCCTGCTGTTCTCAAAGCTCAAAGTTGCATCAGAAGTCAGGATGAGGTCACAGGCACCAGGGATAATAGCAAGAAAAGATTGCTGCAGCTTTGGAAACCAGGAAAAGCTCAGGACAGGGAGATTCAACCCTTCTCCCAAGGTGAACCCTGGTGACATCTTGGCCGGTCTTCTGAGTTCCCCTTCTTCTTGTCCTGTGCTATTGGACATGTTCTGCACAGATCTCATGGTTACAAATAAAGACAAACTCATCTCTAACTCCCACTTCTCAGAAGGTCTAGTACAGTGAACTCGGTGCAGATGGAAAACGCCATTGGGAAACTGAGGAGGTTTTTTAAATTGGCTGACTTCAGCAGGTAAATAAATTCACACAAACGTCGCTAACCTCATATATTTTTTAATTTAGTGCCTTTTTTTTTCCTCATTGAAATTGAGACTTTTGTCCAGACTAATTTAAACTGATCCTTTAGACGTAAGTGTCTCGGCTTTAAGAAAGAGTCCCTGGAACAGTCAGGACACCCCTCGAGCCACACATTCCCCGCATCCATCCTCTCTTCCCCAGGAAGAGGAAGCGACTCTGAATCCGACTTTCCGCATCGGAAGCTGCCAGATGTGAAGAAAGATGACATGTCTGCACGAAGGACTTCCCATGGTGAGCCCAAATCAGCCGTGCCTTTTAACCAGTACCTTCCCAACAAGAGCAACCAGACGGCCTACGTGCCCGCTCCTCTGAGAAAGAAGAAAGCCGAGAGGGAGGAGTACCGAAAGAGCTGGAGCACCGCCACCTCCCCCCTGGGCGGGGAGCGGCCCTTCAGGTAAGCCTGGGCCTCTGTCCCCTATCTGGTAGAGCTTCTGGGCACCAAGGAAGTCAAATGGCCATCACAGTAGACTCAGCATCATGAAGGTGCCCACCTAGATCTGTACCCATCATGTCCAGTGGGCACATGCTTGAGGCCAGTCCCAAGGATAGGACATGAAAACAGATGTGACATCTGTGTCCTCATAGTGAGACGGCCTGATGCCTGGTCCCCTTAGATCAAGAGTACAAAGACTCCACACACAGTCATGCTATAGTCATGTAGCTGCTAGCTGGAACCCCGCAGGGAACATGTGTGACATGCAAATAGATGCAGCCATGACAAGGTAGATTTCTCATCTCTGTCAGAAGCAAACTATTTTTCTCAACCTCTTTGTTTATGCATATATTTACTCAGCAAGTATGTATTTATCATCTGCTATGTGCTGGGGATCATCTTTTAGGATTTGGGGAACTCAACAGTAAATAAGATATAGCCCCTGTCTTCAGTAACCTTACCATAAAGACACTTTGTCAGTATTCTTCCTGTTTTGCCTGCGGTTTTCCACTGAATAAAAATTTTGTTAATTTTTTTCTTATTGATCAAAACTAATGAAGTTTACCTTTCCAACAGTTAAGATAGTTTTTCCTTCCAATATCAAGTTCATAAGAGCCCTTGATGATTAGGGTATAATACAATTGTATTAATTAACAAATGGCTACATTTAACCAGTTTCCCATTAGCAGGAGCATATCATATGCTATGAGTGATTTTCTTTTAAGTGAAAAGTAATATCCGAATGTCTGGGAGGTGACATTTGGTCAGGTCCCCAGGCCAATCTGTTAGTGTGGTAAAACCCATATTGTCCAACTCACTAGTTATCCTGAAACGATAGAGGAGGAGGGGAGCGAAGCAGGGTCTGCTGGAGAAGAGGACCCAACGGGCCAGGCAGGCCCTGGTGGGCATCATGCTGGTGGGTTAGAGCCGGGCCCTGGCAGTGGTGAGGAGCAGCCTCCTTCCGAGGGGGCTGCAGCGAAGCCGGCTCCCACGCCTGAAGACAGAGGTGCAGCCGAGAGCCAGAAGCGCAGAAGGCTGGAGCAAGCTGGGATCAAGGTCATGCCCGCCGCCCAGCGCTTTGCCAGGTTAGCTCTGCCAGCCAAGGGCTGGCCTGGCTGGTCGTCTGCATGCCGGCGGGCTCGGAATCCGTCTAGCAAGTTGGATTTCGCATCCTGTTTCCCCACTTCCTGCGTGTCCATTGATTGCATCATTCTTACTCCGAATAAATAGAAATAGATCCTTCGCCTTGAGGCATGCATCTGCTAAGTCCTGGGCTCTTTAAAGGGAGGTCACGAATGAGGTTCTCCCGGCTTCGTTAGACTTTATGCTAGTGCTGTTTTGTTTTGTTTTGTTTGGGGGGGGGGTTGTTTTGGGTTTTTTTTTGTGGCCAGTCATTTGTGGATTTACCTAGCAATAATTTTTGTTTCTCGACTGTTTGTGGCTTGTTAACTTTCATACTATTCCTAAATGGCTCATTACCTCGTATCACCTATCACTAGAAAATGGTGTCTTGAAGTGGGGAACACTCCCTTTAAACAATGTATGGCTTACAAAAATGCACTTACTCTCTTTGTCTTAAGAAGTACTTAGAGCCAGGCGTGGTGGCGCATGTCTTTAATCCCAGCACTCGGGAGGCAGAGGTAGGAGGATTGCCATGAGTTCAAGGCCTCCCTGAGACTACATAGTGAATTCCAGGTCAACCTGACTTAGAGTGAGACCCTACCTCAAAAAAACAAAAACAAAAACAAAAAGTACTTAGCAGGATTTGTCTCCTTGTTTTCTAAAGCACATTGGTTTTAAAACAAAGAATAATGATTTCCCTTAATTGCAACTAAAGGCATTCTGAGTGGCTTTGTGTTACATGTGAAATGAAGACAGTTAGCAATCAAAACTGCAGAATACTATTGTTTTTTATGGTTTTATATGGTGTCTTAGAAATCTGGTTAATTTCTTATAAATGATCCTCATAGTGCAGCCAAAGATCATGTGACAAATTGATACCCGTAGTAGCTTGGCATTGGAAATCCCTTTGCTACTTGCCTTTCTAAACCACAGACGATATATATGCTCATCTTTCAAAAGATGGCTGGACAAAGGGTAGGGGATCGGATTATTATTCTCACTGCAATGACAAAACACTCAAGGGACGAAGGATCTATTTGGCTTGCAGTCTCAGGTGTTTTCAGTCTGTCGGGGGAGTGAAAATGGAGGCCTGGTGGTGGGACCATGAGTTGTGGGTACGAAGCAGAGGGTGGCACTGGAGGCAAGGCCAGGCTGGAACTCTCAAAGGCCCAGACCCTGTCATCTCTGCCAGACAAAGCTCATGTCCACAAATTCCACAGCTCTTCAAAAGTGTCACCACCTGGCAAAGCTAGTCACAGCCAACCCGATGCCAGAGTCAAGCGTTTTAAAACCAATATACTAGAACATTCTCCCGTAGGGGGTCATTCCTGTGGTCCATGTCTTAGTTGACATATCCAGTATTTGGCTTATTTGGATTTACTTCCAGAGCTGCTTTGTATTGATTAAAAAAAATTCAACTTCTCATCTATGGTATCCCACAGTTAACCATGCATGTCAACATATATGTGTGTGTGTGTGTGTGTGTGTCTAGAAATTAGAACATAAAATCATGTGATCATTATAAGCAGTTCTATAAAGTAATGGAGAGTAATGTCATAGAATCTTTTTAACGTATCTAAATATTATTTGAATTTTGATTAAAGACCTTATCGGGCACACAGTTTCCCTATCGGCCTTAAGCACAAAGATGAAGACTCCTCCTGACCAGGTGCCATTTTTCAGACTTCTCATTTTTCAGACTTCTCTTTTTTCTCCCTCTTTAAACTCAGGACACAATGCGAGTGTTACTAACATATGCAGCCAAGAGTACGCATGCACAGGACGTAATCTTTACGTCTTTGATTCACATACCTTTCTTTTTATGTATCTATGAAGTCTTTAAGCTAAAGTTTATCAAGGAAGTCATTCTCATCAGAGTCTCTAAAAGAACAGTAAGGGATGATCAAAGAGCTTCCAGATGTTAATTGGGAATAATGATAGCACAGAGAACAGAAGTTGTTCACAAATTAGGAATTATGTGTGTCCCTTGCCACTGAAGTAACTGGGAGGTGTATTTTTGCAATAAAACTTTAAGGTATTTGTGACACCTATTGAGTGTGCAAGCACGAGTGTAACATGTAATTCTGATTGGTATGTGTTATATTTATATGGTCATTTCTGCTTCCATGAATATTTCTTATTATCTGACTTGATTATTTTTTAATCCGAGTCATCTAAATCAACTCTACAAAGCAGAAGTTTGCGGGTCACTTAATGTCATCACCCCTCAGACATTCCAATGGAGTTTGGGACAATTATGAATACTTCAAGAGAATGTCCCCAAAAGCAGCAGAACACAGCTGCTCCAATCACCCAGAATTCATTTGTTAGGCAGATTGCTCAGCTGCTTAGTTCACTGCTAAATGCCATGTACCTCACGCCGCCATTCTGGCATGGATGCGTTTTTGTCACTCAACTTTTTGTAAGCCACAATAGAGTTGAGAGTCATTCTCAGTTTATCCACATGGAGGGGTCCTGCTTTTCATGTGGCAGAAAGTTGTTTAATTGGAATGAAATGCATATCATGGAAAAAGAATAAAAGAGGAATCTCGGTGTTCGGAAAATGAGGCACTGGTCTATGCCAAAGCCTCTCAGGACGTTTTACCTCAGTCACTTGTTTTGACATCCAGATGGATTCTGGTCATCACATTTTTGGACTCAACAAGAAGTCCAAGATACTTGTGGGCTCTGTTGCTTAGCTGGGAAAGGCTGTTATGGAGACAGACGAGAGTCAGGCATGTGATGTGCAAGGGAAGGAATAGAGGAAAAAAACATATAGGCCATTTTTTTTCCTATTTGCTTCCCAACGATCCTTACACACCTCCTTGCATTATTTTTTAAAGCTTCTTTTCGTTGTTGTTTTTTAAAAAATATTTTATTTATTCATTCCCAAGCAGACAGATACAGAAAGAGAGAGAGAGAGAGAGAGAGAGAGAGAGAGAGAGAGAGAACCAGGGCCACCACCTTGTGGGTCTGGCCCATGTCGGTCCTGGGGAACTGAACCCCGGGGCCTTAGGCACTGGAGGCAAGTGCCCTAACCACTGAGCAATCTCTCCAGCCCTCCTTGCATTATTTTTAAGACAACATTTTCCATAGGAACTAAAGCACATTCTGGTCCACTTTCACATGAAGTTAGAAGTCCCATGCGTCATGTGAAGTGGTGTATTAGGCATCAGGGGACAGAAAGAAGGGCTTCCTAATAACTGTGTCATTTAATCTTTATTAGAGTTTCCATCGAAGTCAAAAAGTATATAAACTAATTTTTCTTCTATTTTCTTTTACAATCATGTTAACTTAATTATCCCTCCTCCCTCCCCTTCTTCAAGACTTGGCCAAAGAAGCCAGATTTCTGTTTTTAAGAGGCAAAAATAGGAACCAAGATTCACTTCCCCTGAATTAAAGTGCCATGGAGATTTCAGTTCTCTTACTGGGTGCTTCCCCTTGGAGAAGTAAATTTTTATTTTGAACTGAATTATAGGTTTCACGTGATTGTACATCTTTTCTAATTGTTTTCATGTGTCTCGTCACTCAGTATTTTCTACTAGCCTGTGAATCCTCTCAACCACATAGCAATTAATTACAGAGGGGGAGGGGTCTCAGAGGAACAACCAACATTTTAGAAGAATACCAAGTGGCAGACACATTCATCCACACTCCTCCTTACCAGATTTCTGGCTCTCAGACTCTTGTTGAACAGATCCCAGGTCTACGGACCAGACAGACATGGAACATGCAGGAACCTTTGTGACTCTGGCTGGGTCTGCCCTGCCTGGAGACGAGTGAACAAGGAGGTTTCTGATGTCCAGGACAGTCCCTGGAGGACTAACAGGCTTTTCTGGAGAGCCCAGTTTCTTTCAATAGACCAAACTGACTGCCAAGCTAAGCTGGTTGTTTGTGCATTGCCAAGTCGAAGGGGGTGAAAGAAAATTCCAGGGCTTCCTTAGTTTAAATCGTTAGCTCATAGGCTTTGAAATATAACAGCCTTGGGACTTCCATCCAAGAACTAACAAGGCCTGACCATATTCTTAGCTTCTCAGATCAGATGAGAACAGGCGCATTCAGGGTGGTATGACCAGAGATGAAATATATAAACCATAAAAAACTTTGAGACAAGAGCTTTTCCCACGCTTTCTCGGGCATTGGGTTCATAATCACTCCTATCATGATAGCGTTCCTTGTTTTAAACTTGGCTGGAAGGGTTGCCAGGTCAGAGACAGGGTTCTGCATTTCTCTGTCGCCCAAATAGTCCTTGAACTTGTGATGTTCCTGACTCAGTTTCCTGAATTGCTGGGATTATAGGCCTGTACTTCCAAGCCTGGCTAGGGCTGTGCATTTCTTCCAAGTAAACGATATCCACCATCAACCCTGTCTCCTCAAGGCAACTTATCTTGAAGAGCTTGAAAAGAAATAAAACTTACAAACTGTTCTGTAAACATGAATCCAGACTGCCTGGCTCTGCCATTTATGTTAATTTAAATTAATTGGCCTAAGTTCATAGGATTTGAGTTAAAAAGACTTTAATATTCTCCTCTGCAAAGTGGGCATCAGAATTCCTGGTTTGAAGGGCTCTTGTGGTCATTTTTGGGGAATGTACGAGCTATTCGCAGTTGTAGTTATGGGAAAATCAACTGAACTATATCAGAGCTTCAGAGACTTCCCTCAAGCTCGTTTGAGGAAAAAATGCCAGATTATGAAAGTCATTGAAATATTTTAATGAGTAGACACCTGTTACTATTATTCTCCTTGGATGTTTTATTATTTCATGGTCAACAGTGCCAGTCCATAATTTCTATCAGTATTTTTTCCTTTCTTGGATTTTCACAAAGCTTTTAATTTACAGCATTCATGCAATTAGCAAAAAGAAAAAAAAAACATTCATACTAACAGTTTTTTGATGAAGTAGAAATATTTCATTTGGGAGAGAATCTTAAAGTGGCAATGATATGGAAACTTTTTTTAAGTCTACATATCTAAATTGAGATCACTTGAAACGAGTCCTGCCATTCTGGGCATTTAGCCTAAAAGAAACACCAAGGGAATTTGCAGCCTGGCTGGGCTCTCATGATACATAAGGTACCAGATTCACTCTGCTCAAATTGGCATCACAAATTGGCAGGGCTATTTGCATATATGAATACTTTGATTCTTAAAAATTCTGAGATGAATCTGAGGCCTTCTGGTCAAAAAAAATGGAAAAAGGTGTTGTTGTTGGACTTGGCTTTGTGCTGAGGGATCTGGGGTATGAGGGTACATAAGGTGTGTGCACCCACTGTAAGGGATGACTAGTTATCATTCTGCTATCATCAGCCCTCTGGATGTCGCTGTCATTACCCAGCAATGCAAATCCCACTCCATTCTAAGCACAGCTCGCAGGATCCCTTGATTTAGTAACCAAATTACTTCCTTTTCTCCTGCTCTCGAAGTAATGATAATGGCTTGTTTTTTTTGTACGATGCTCTGCTTCCAAAGCTGTTCCCGGCATGGTTGTTTGTTCAGGAACAGTACAGTGGTCTATTCATTGTCACAGAACAGGGTCCCTGGAGCCAGGCTGCCTGGCTTTTGCATTTTAACTTACACACTAGTTCTTTGGCCTTGGGCGAACTTCTTAGCCCAATCTCACTTTCCGCTTGATTGAATAGGGGTAAGAATAACACAGGCCATGCGGGATTAATGTTAGGGTTACAGGAATGAGCACCGAGGAGGAATTCTAGCATCTATTTTGCACTCATCATCTGTTAGCCATTTATTATCATCAGTGTGCTTTTTTGTTTGTTTGTGTTTTTGTTTACTTCTGTGGGATCTCACTCTATCCCAGACTGACTTGACACTCTGTAGTCTCAAGCTGGCCTCAAACTCAAGTCAATCCTCCTACCTCTGCCTCCCAAGTGCTGGGATTAAAGGTGTGCAGCACCACACCCAGCTAATGTGGAGTCTTTGAAGAGATTGATTCAGTCATTTAGCATTGTCTGTTTACCCACCATTCTTAATGTCCATAGTTAGCCAATCCAAGTTGATCCTCAATAGACGTAGAGGCCAAGGATGCAATGAAGGAGAGTGAATACAGTTCAGGGAAGGGCCAGAAAGGAGCCTGCAAGTTGAATGTGCAATTCAGGGGGCAGGAATTAATATTTTAATAATAAATTTATTTGGGAGTAAAACATTATTACATTCCATGCTTTAAAATTTTATTGAGAACAACAGTTACCTTTGAGAAGGCATTTTCTGGTCATGGCCAATGATGCCTTGATTTCCCCAAACTCAGAGGGCTCACTGTCACTTTAAGATGATGACCTCCCCTGGAGTAGTGTGGAACAAAGCAGAAGCCAGTGGGCTAGCTGGTCGACCTGAGTAGATCATTTCTTTGTAGGCTTGCTTCTTGCCTAGGCTAATTCCGCCTGTCTTCATTCTTGAGATGAGTTTATCTTTTGAGGACTCTTAATCCTCTATTAGAAAACCCATACAAAGTCAGTAAGCTTTGTTTAGAAGTCAAGGTATTTGATTTGCTTCTCATCTTGATGAACTGGGAAGAAATAAATGATGAAAAAAAGATCCTAATGTTTTGTTATGCCTTAGAAACAAAGCTGATCTT
Source organism: Zapus hudsonius (assembly GCA_004024765.1). Lineage (NCBI taxonomy): Eukaryota > Metazoa > Chordata > Mammalia > Rodentia > Dipodidae > Zapus > Zapus hudsonius. Next base: position 46,072 of record PVHP010006779.1, on the reverse strand, counting down.
TTGAGTAGGGGGAGCAATGGGGTTTTGTTTTAATGTTACATAAATATAATTGCTTATCCTCCTCCTACACCAGGAGAAAAACGATGGTGAAATTACTAAGGCTTGCTGCATGGTACCCCCCACCCCTACTACACTGCCTGTCTGTAGTGATTTAAACCCCTTTCAAAGGGTCCCTAAAGGTGCTTTGAAAACAGAAGTTGTTTGTAATAGTAATATGGCAGAACATTGTAACCACTGCTCTGGACATCCAGCATATAGCAAAGAAACAGGCCTGAGGTGTAGAAAGTCCTACAGGAGAGAAGAGGAAGGAATGGGTGCTGATGGGAGGGGTGGGAACTTAATAAGCTTTTATCTCAGGCTTATCCTTTGGGTCATCTTAAACTATTCTAGAAGTTGCAGGTTTGCTCAGTTGAGCAGAAAACCCTTCCTCACACTTTCAGTGAGTCCTCATTCTGAGTTCTAGGTGTGTGGGCACCTGGCTTCATGCCCGAGGCTTTCCCTAGACACTTGACTGCGCTCAGTGATTCTATAACTGAGTGCCTACGGGTTCTATTCTAATGAAGACAAAACAGCAACCAGGAGCCTCCTACTCTTCCTCGGTTTCGCGAAGAATTTGGATCGTCCCTTTCCAGAGCCATTTAGGATCCTGCTTTTTTGTTCCTGATGGAGCTTGCAAATTACATGAGGCATTAGAATTGCTGCTGGCTGGCTAAGTTCAGGTTTTGAGACCTACCCTAACTGCGCTTCAATTCTGGACTAAACATGATGTCCTTTGAAACTAATAGTATCGAGAGGACTTTTCACTAACAATACAGTTGTCTGCCCGGAGATGGGGATTTAAAACTTATTTGGCTCGATTGCATGTAGCTTTCCACTTAATTTTGCCCTATCAGTCAAAAGCAATTGAGTGCAGAGCAAGAAGCCGTTCGTGATATTGTCCTTCGCAAAGAAAATCCTTTCCTGTCCCACCAACACGGCAAAGATTCAGAGTCAGAAGATGAAGATGCGTGTCGACTGCCTGACCTTGAGAAGGATGACTTTGCTGCAAGGAGAGCCAGGATGAACCAACCCAAGCCGATGGTGCCGCTGCATCAGCTCCTATATGGCCCGTATCGAAAAAGAGATACAGACAAATCTGATGGCAGCGTGCAGCTCTCCAAGGGAACTTCAGACAAGAAAAGTCTAGAATATAAAAGGTGTGCACTGACATATATATACATATATATATATGATCATAATTAAGCACAAGTAATTTGTGCATAGTTCCCATACCTCTCTTTCCCACCCCAGTGACATGCACCTTGTCCAGATGATTTCTTTTCAAAGTGATGTTGTCTAGATAGCCAGTACCCCTACCTGCATTAATGCAGACAGCAGACCAGAGTGTGCCCATGTCCCAGACAGGGCTGAATCTGCCAAATAGATTGGATTTCAGTGTGTAGATGGCTGTGTCAGTGCACATGGCCACCTATGGGCACTGGGGTCACAGACTGGCATCACTGATTAAGGACACATGCCTCTCAGAGAACCATCAGCACAAGGCTTCTCCACCCCGTATGAAAGGGCTGGAGAGATGGCTCAGTGGTTAAGGCACTTCCTTGCAAAGCCTAATAACCAGGGTTTGATTTCCCAGTACCTATGTAAAGCCAGATGCACAATGTCGCACATGTATCTGGTGTTCGTTTGCAACAGCTGGAGGCCATGGTGTGCCCATTCTCTCTCTATCTGTCTCTTTCTGTCTTTCTCTGCTTGCAAATAAATAAGTAAAAGAAAAAGAACAATTAAGAAACATAGCCATTCCCTTGTAGTAAGCACTTCTTTCATATCAGTGATAGTTAGATGTTAACAGAAAGAAAAATATGGTTTATTATTTCTTCTCTCATACCAGCAGGGTCACCTGGACAAAGGATAATGGATGTTTCCCATTTAAAAGAAACACAAAGCTTCTAACACACATAATATGATAGACTTCTATGCTTTCTGTCATAGAAATTATTTCAAATGCATTTCCTCCTCCCACCTCTTCTCCATCGTCTTGATAGAGGTTGGGCACTCTTATTCTGAAAAGACAAATACTCCAAAGTCGTCAAGTTTTGGAGGGTGATATGTGACAGTGGAAAATTCCATGCCTGACTTCATGTAGCAGGTCACTGTCAAAGTGCAGATGTACTGAAAATAGAGTGTATATAAATTACCTTCAGACTATGTCTATAGTATGATATGAAACAGAAGTGAAATTTGTGTTGGGGTCCCATCCCCCAAGATATTACATATATAACGTTTGTCAAATACCATAAAATAACATAAAAATCTGAAATCCACAACACTTCTGGCTTTAAGCACTTTCGGTAAACCATGCTCAACCCATACATGTTGGAGTGAGTTGGGGAAAGCAAAATTGTAGCCATGTGAGATTTGGCCTGAGAGAGAGATGTGGTGTCAGTTCAGCTCTCTACTTGCTGAGAGTATCATTCTTGCGTTTTTTTTTTTTTTGCTCATATCAAAATCAGTTAAAGTTAGCATTGTCATTATTTTTTTTTGCCCATCACTTTTGATATTTTTGAAGTCTGTCAAACTAGCAAAGTTGTTATCTTTCTTGTGATTTATAAACTGAAAATGAATCTTCAGGCAGAGTTATTGAGCTCAGTGAAGCAGTTAGTGTTCATAGTTTTTTGCTTGCTTTTGACAGGGTTTCAGGTAGCTCAAGCTCACCTTGAACTTGCAGTGTAACTAAAAATGACCTCTAAATCCTGATCCTCCTGCATCCACTTACAAAGTGCTATAACTAGAGACATGCCTGGTATAAAAATGTGATCGAATGCTTAAATCCATAGATGGCACAGTTTGAGTTGAAATTACATTTCAAGCTTATGTTAACTCCTCAGGAGAACAATTGAGAATATCAGGTTAGCATCAGTAAAGGTGAATGGTCAATGGTTACTACCCAAAGAATCAAACGGGTATGGACTCATTATATCCAAGAAAAGAGCAGATACCCTGTCCTTCAGTCTTCGGTAGCCAACCATGACTAATGCTAAGAAGCAGAGGGAGATTAGACATTGACGCTTTCTGTTCGCAACTGACTTAAATGTACAATCTGGCCATTGGGAATGTATGGCTGAGATGTTTTATACGTGAGCAAAAATGCTCCAGCTCTCTGCAAACTAATCCTAGAGTTTGGATACTGCAGAGCTTGTTGTTAACATTTTACTGGGGCAATAAAAAAACATTCCAAGAAGTCTGAGGGATTCAGTCAAAAAACTTAAGGTCATGATAATAACTTAAATAGTGTGGGAATCAGGCATCGTTATTGGCACACTGAAATCTCCTTACCACTCAGTGGTCTCTCAACCAGCCCTGGTTTCACTTTCAAGACTAAGCTAGAGACCGTCATCCCCTGCTGGCAGGGGGTTGGGGGGATGTCTTGGGAGGAGGGGTGGAGAGATGGCTCAGGTTAAGGCTCTTGCTTGCTAAGCCTAACATCCCTGGTTTGATTCTCCAGTATCCATGGAAAGCCTAATGGGCAAAGTGGTGTATGTATCTGGAGTTCATTGCAGCAGCTAGAGGCCCTGGCGTGCCTATTCTCTCTCTCTCTCTCTCTCTCTCTCTCTCTCTCTCTCTCTCTCTCTCTCTCTCTCTGCTTACAAATAAATATTTTTTTTTACAAAAGGACAGAGGAAAAGTCTGAGGTTGTAGCTTAGTTTAGAGCACTTTCTAGTGTGTGCAAGGTTGAGTTCTATCGAAACACTGTAAAAACGAACAGCAGTAAGAGGATACTGCAGATAAAAGAGATCACAGCTCCAATTAATTCAACCTTTTAAATATATATATGTATATATATTTTATTTGCAAGCAGAGAGAGAGAGAGGAGGAGAGATACACACAGAAAGAATGGGGACACCATGGCCTCCACCACTGCAAACGAATTAAAAATGCCTGTGCCACTATGCATCTGGCTTTACATGGGTACTGGGGAATCAAACTTGGGTCCTTAAGCTTTGCAGGCATGTGCCTTAACTGCTGAGCTATCTCTCCAGCCCAAATGCCATATTTTTGAAGAAGGATAAGGTCATTTCCTTTTGCTCTCAGCTTCTGAATTTCAAAGTTTGGCATTCTGTCTGTCTGCTCCCCTTCCTTGAGCTTGATTGTTCCAATGACATGGGGCCCAAATCAAATTGGCAGAAAGCAGGCTCAGCCGGAAGAGGTGAAGGAAGTAGTGGCCTGTGTCACACGAGCTCAGGAGAACGGAGCAATGGAAGCAGGTGTGAGGAAGGTACCGGACCTGCACAAGGATGACCTGGCCCAGCGAAGAATTCAGGGCAGACTCACCCCTCGCCGTGAGGCTCCAAGCTTTGTCACACACTCCAGTATCACAGAGGCCGACTTGGAGACGTGGGAGAGATTGAAAGTGTCTGGAAAGACAAGGTGTGTCATGGTTTTCCCCAGCAGCCGTGTGATTGGGCATTCAAGGAATCAAGTGCTTTTCTCTGTTTCATTTTGGTAGCGAGAAAATGCTCCTCTCCACACAGAGCATCTGGAAATGAGTATGTCGTGCACAAGATGAAACATTATTAATAGCAAAAGCTGCATTCGCAGAAAACATCTCCTTTAGCCAGCTAACTTATGTGAATGGTTTTACTTCGCTAAATTTGCTTACTGGAAGGAATTTAAACTTGATTTCTAAGTAATTGTAACCATTCCACCATGCCTGCAGTTTTCTCATGCTATCAGTTGTGGTGTTGAAATGATGCTTTGAAGGTACTAGAAGCTTCCAGCACTATTTACCTAGGGAACATAGTGACCGTGTCTTCATTTGTTTGGTTGATGGAAGGGTCGCTGTGCTGTAGCCATGGGAGCATTTCCCATATATCTCGGGCTGTGTTTTCAACCTCGTCTTCATTCCTTCTTGCCATGGAAACCTTTGGAATTCATTTCTGGTTCCCCAGGGATGGAGATGCTCAGGTCCCAGGCACCTCTGAGCCCTCACCAGAAATCCATGCAGAAACCGCCATCCGCGATGACTTTGCCAACCGCAAAGCAAGGGCCTATAAGAAAGCACTGAGCCCCAGGCAAAAGTTTGTGCACTTTGGGCCCGTGACAGAGATAGATCAGCAGACGTGGAACAGGCTCAGCATCGGCAAGGTGGGGCCTAGGGAGGACATAGAAGTCACCAGTCATGGCGGCCAGAGTCAAGCATCCTCTGGGTCCCCTTGCTCACCGGATACTTCCAGCTTTAAGCATGACCAAATGCTTAGTCCACCAAATGACTGCAGGTATTATTATTGTTTTTTTCCCCTCCCTCTGCAGGGAGGTCTGCATGGGAGTCAATGCTGCTTTTTTTTTCAAAATGTATTTATTTAGTTAGTTACTGATTTATTTGTGAGCAGAGAGAAATAGAAGAGAGACAGACAGAGAGAATTGGGCATGCCAGGGTTACTATGCGCTGAAAACTAACTCCAGAGGCATGTACCACTCTGTGCATCTGGCTTTATGTGGGTACTGGGGAATCGAACCCGGGTCATTAGGCTTTGCAGGCAAGTGACTTAACCGCTGAGATATCTCTCCAGCCCCTCAATGCTGCTTTTGAGAGAGTTTTCTAGGACTTGGGATAGAGCTTGGTTGTAGAGTGCATGCTTGCCATGTGTGACACCCTGGGTTCCATCCCCATACCACACACACCCACAAAAAAAGACAAAATAAGAGCTTGCTGAAGCAAATTACACAAACCCCTGGAAGTGATGTAATTTTAACAGTCTTTCTTCAGAATAGCAGAAAAGTCCATGAAGGCTCACCCAGGGGCAAGCGTGTGTGTGAGGTCACACGGTGGTGTCTGTTCCATTCTGATGTCATGGGCATCACTGTCTGGGTTGCCAGTAACCTCCACAGACAACCCCTTTGCCTCTCCTGCATTGAGTGCTATTTTATTAGCTGAACATATTGGGTGGGCTAGATGAATGTTTTAATGATGTCACTTGTGTGTTCTTCTAAAGACGGATTGATAAAAACCTGGCTTAGGTACAGCTTCCCTCTGCCTTCTCACAGTTACAAGCTAGCCAGGAGCTCTGTGAGCTCAAATTTTGGATATCCAAGTGGACACATAAAAAAGCAAAGGCTGCTTCTCTCCCGCTAAGTTTTCCAATTTGATAATAAATCATGAGTGAGGAAAAGATTCCTTCTGGGGTTTCTATAAGTCAAGTATTTCTTGGAGGCATCACTGTCAAGACTTGATGAGGAATAGCTTGTCAACATGTACCACTTCTCTTTCTTGCTGGAGGCTGTCCAGCTTGGATGTCCCAAGCTCTCATGTGGGGATTTGGTCCTATCAGCTGGTCTCTCTCCCCTTAAGCAGGAATAGAACATTTACAAACCTCCCGTTTATCCCAGAAACTGCCAACCCATCTTCCTGGTAGAAGCCAAGAGAGGCTCTTCACCCAAGACATCTTCCCCCTGCTTTGTCCTTTAAGCCCAAAGCAAACTAGGTGGTGAATGGTTCATGACATGTAGGAAGGTCTCTTCAGCTCCAGACTTGAGTTTGACACCATATAGGACAGCAGGGTGCACACAAAAAATGTGTCACAAACACGCGGGACTTCAGAGGCTGATGAGCATGACATCTGAGATAGGGATGGGCTAAGAAACTCTTATGAAATGTCACCTTGAGTCTTTGCATGGCCCATCACTCAGTCCCATGGTGACAAGGTCACACCAAACCTCCTTGGTTGGCTCATTCATTTTCTGTTGTCGCAATATGATGTCACCCTTACTAACTGGCCCATGGAATGACAGCAGAGAGCTATCACAATCTTCCATTCTCTAGAACTTTCATCGTCTCCTTGCACAATCCCTTTTCCTCTTGTCTCTTGCCACCCATGCTACCTAATAAGCGACAGGACAGTGAATTCTGGCACAAAGAACTGTTCCAAGAAGGGGACGTGGCAGGCTCCTGTGCTGGGGTCCCAAGATGAACAAGCGTGCACTGTAGAGGAGAGCTCAAGGACAGAGGACGGTGAGGAGCAGGGTGTCCTGCTTCCCAGGAAGTCATGGGCTAGAGGGAGGCAAGCCTCTGGTGAATTCTATCTCATGGTAAAGTAGTTCTCTCTGGCCTTAGTTTCACCCAAACAGCTGCCAAAGGATGGCCAAGAACAAAACGAAGGAGTTTTTCAGACAGATGCTGGGATGCCCCCGCTAGTAGAAAGACCCCCGGAGGAGCGCAGCCAGTTCCCGTGAGCCTCCTGCCTGCTTCCATGGTGTGCTGCCTCTGCCTGTGTGGCCAGTGTGTTTCCAAACCACAGCTGGGCACCCTCGTGTGCATTCAGTAACCGATGAAGCAGGGAATAAGGTCATTCATCCTAAGATCAGAGCTCCGCTTCCGGGGCCCGCTGTGGGTAGAGATTTTAGCTTTTGCATGAGGCTGGGAACTGGGCCGATTTCACTGTCAGCAATCATGAAAAGTGAGTGCCAGCTGCATGGCAGGCTTGTGGAATTAGAAGGGGATTGCCTACCCAGCTGCTCTGTGCCCTTCTGCCTCCATGGATGTTGGCTTCTGTCTTGATTAACACCAGCGAGTGATGCTACTGAATTCCTTTAGCAAGAAGTAGCCTTTGACTGGCTGGACTGAATGTTGCCCTAGAGTGTGCCCTCAAAGGGAGACTTTGGGGACAGAAGAGAAGTCAGAGAAGGTGACAGCTCCTGTCTGGAGTGACCGGGGACTGGTGGACCACAGCAAGTTGGCTGAATCTCAAGAAGATGGGATGATGACCAGGACACCGGAGATATCCTCTATACATCCCAGATCCGCACCAAACCAGTTACTTCCGGCTCCATGGGCACAGCAGCAGGATATGGAGGGATCTGACCAGGATTCACCTGTGCACAGTCAGAGGTCAGAGACTATCCTGTGTGCTTGTGCCTTTATTGCTCCAGCCCACGCCTCGCAATGCTTTGAGTGTGTTATTAACGCGTCCTACCGTGTCGAAGCCTCCCACCCGCTATTGCTGGAAAGAACTTGAATGATTAAACTTGGCCCTGTCAACCAAAGTGTTTTCCTCTCTTTCACATAAGCAGGTGTGGAGAGGATAGTTCAGTAGTAAAATTACCTGGTGGCCATTCTTTCTGATTTCATCTTCTCAGCAGAATCGTGGAGAACGCTTGATTCTTTCTGGCTCATCAAGGAGACTGGTAAAGGGGTGGGACTTCCTTCTGGACTGCTTCCAGGACAAAGATGAATATCATGTATGCAACATGTCATAGAGATTATCACCATCAGCACACCTCGTTTGCTGTCTAGAGACGGAGTTCCCATTCCAGGCTCTGACGTGATGTAAAATAATAGAGTAGGGAAGAGCAAAACTGAGGTTCAAGGTCTTATGCCATTTCATAAGAGTAATGGATCTTGTCTTCAAAGCAAGGTCTCACTCAAGTGCAGGCTGACCTCTGTAGCCCCAGGCTGGCCTCAAACTCATGTAGATCCTCCTAGCTCAGTCTTCCAAGTGTTGAATGGTTTTAGTTAAAAGTATGATCTACAAATTGGGTGTGATGGCACACACGTTTAATCCCAGCACTAGGGAGGCAGAGGTAGGAGGAGCACCATGAGTTCAAGGCCATCCTGAGCAAAGGAGAGAGGAATGGTTTGCAGAAACAGGAAGTAATGGAGTGCTGCTTCTTAAGGGACCTGATGCAGTGAGTCAGAGGGCGCTTTCAGGAAGAATTCAAGTCAGTACCCTAGCCATCTTTGTCATCTGGATTTGACCCAGGTTTTCCATTTTCCTGAGTAATAACAATAACAGAGTAGATCCTTGTTATAGGGCGTCCAGGGAGGAGGGGCGACATTCATGTTGATGTGATCGAGTGTGTTCAGTGTGTGTTCGCTCCCTCTAAGTCATGGTGGAGGAATTACCAGGTAGGTTGAGGAGATGTTCATTCCACATCACAAATGGGAAGCTGGGTGGAGAGAAAAGTTCCCAGGTAGGTTAGGGATGGTTAGCGACAGAGGGACTCAGGGGTCCTCCTGTTTTCCCAATATCCCAACATGGCCCTTGTGGGCTGTAGAGCAGGTCAGAGTGAAAGGAAAGAAGGAAGCCAGGCTTGCAGGCTTCCCCCTAGCTATATCCTAGACGGAGTCCTGATTTTTCTTACCCATTTTCCATCTGCATTTTCAAATTGGAAAACCAAAGTCTGAGGCACACAGCCAGGAATTAGAGGATCAAGATTCAAACCCAGTCTCTCCCGTCAGGGCATTGCCTACAGTTACCAGAAGAGTCCCTGTCATTTTCTGTCATTCTGCTTGTGATTCTAACAAAATTCAAATGTGGATGAGTGTTTAGTATGAGTGGAAAGAGATATAATCAGATTAACTCTGTGACATACTTCTGTTATTGAGCCAACATATACTCTGCAAATTCATCTTGCAACAAATATTTACTGAGTAATGACCATGTGCAAAACTCAGCCTGATGAGCAGTAAAACCATTTTCCACTCTCATTTCAAATTACTTCAGAGTACAGTAAGTATGTCACCAGCTAATTACAGGTTCTAAAGTGCATTGTTAGTGTTAAAAGTTATATAAATGTAATCAGTAGGTACATGGCTTAGTTCCTTTATCTTTCTAAATATCTCTACCCTCAAATTTAGACACACACACACACAGAGAGAGAGAGAGAGAGAGAGAGAGAGAGCGCACACACTAGAGCATAGACCTGCCAGAGCCTCTTACTGCAAATGAACTCCAGATGCATGTGCTCACTTTGTGCATCTCGCTTGATGTGGGTACTGGGGAATTGAACCCAGGCCAACAGACCCTGCAAGCAAGTGCTTCAACCACCGAGCCATCTCCCCACCCATGTCTAGACTATATTATTCATTGGCTGTTTTTTGGTAGAATGCTCATATGGACTGTGACCTGCTGCAGTGGACACATCTATACCCCATAGCCTATTGGTTCTCCTACTTTGTATTTAAAGAATCACACAGTCTGATATATGTGTGCGTGTGTGTGTGAACATGCACATGCGCGTGCTCATGCACATGTACATGTGGAACTTGCCTTTTTACTTTTTTAGTCTCCTGCAGAATGACTGAAAAAAAAAAAAAACACAGCCCAAGCTCAAATTGTCTTCCCCTTACCCACAATGCAGCCTGTTTATGCTAGAGCCCTTTTAAAGCTAACAGATTAGTCTGCAGGGAAGTTCCTTAGATCCATGGGCACCTGGTAAAGGGGAAAGGAAAGTGATCTTCAAGTTCCACACGTCCAGTTAGGATTCCATAAATACCCCCCCCCCAGGCTCCTCCGGTCACTGTTTGGGGAAGTCAAACAGAAAAATGTCTGCCCTCATGAGACTTGGATTTTGTATGAATCTATGTTTATAAGCAGAGATGACCTTGAAATGCTCCAAATTATTTTGTGATGAAGCAATTTAAACTCAAATATATCCTTTGTCTAACAATGTAGCTGAACCATAAAACAAAAGATGCTAAAGAAGCTAGATTCCCAGAGCCCGTACTGAGTCCTGTTACATAACACAAACCACACTAATCTGTCAGTAAATCCAGATTTTGAAAATCCACCAAGGTGTATTCCTAGTAGATGCCCTTGTTCTCATATATGTCACACTTGAATAAAATATTAGTGAAATGTCTAAATATAGACACAAGCCCACATAACGATTAGTTATTTCTCCATCCATCATCCATTACACATAGCTTCTGTGCTGTCTTGGAAACATGATTTAGAAAGCATTCCATTTGAGTGTCTTCTAACAGACCTTTTTACCAGCTGAGAAAGAGAAAGGTATCAGAATGAACACTGCTCCTGACTTCTCTCTAGATGTGGAAAAATCCATTCATCACCTGCTTCACTGGAGTGGCCTTTGGGGACATTGAGAGTGTTTTTAGCATCTTCTGAAACTATCTCCTGGGGACAGAACATGAGTCCTACTCTGCTTGAAACCAAACATTCACAGACCCTTTTCCTCGTGCTGCTTGGGAGCAATTCAACAGAAACTTGGGGCTTTGTACTCATACGATCACCTTCCCTGTGAACAAAATAATTACCAATAAAAACAGATTGAAGTAGGATTAAAAAGTTTAAGATAAAATGATACACATGTGCATACACCCACACATCCTGGGGATGTTTTTTCTAAGATGTAGAAAGAGAACTTTAAAATTGACCCCTTTCCTCTAAACAGGTCACACTGATCATGGGGGTAGGTAATTTTTTTACTGACAATTCCTAGATGTAATTGATAGCAACCTGGACCCAGAATATGCTTTTCTTTCTCTGTGATCTTGTGTCCACTATACATGTAGAAATGAGCCTTTTAGGATACAGATAAGGACTTAAGATGCGCCTTTCCTAAAAAGATCCTCACTTGAGGAAGCTGCTTGCTCAGAAAAATGTGCTTAAATACGTCCTCATTGTTACTCTAACCTAGCCTTTTTCTTTCCCCATATATATGACTATCAATCACGGAGGGCACAACTCTATAAACCTAAATTATCAGACTAGAAAAGATTTTTCAAAACAACCTTGATTTTCCAAGTTATAGCATATCCTTTGAATCTGGTTTTGATCAAGGCTACCAGATTTCTAGGAATTGTGGTTTTTGTCAAACGCAGACATAAGGCACTGATTGGGGTTCTGGTTGAAGTCCTGGTTTGCTTTCCAAAGACTGAAGAAATACTCTTTGATGTCACTGTGCAAATGCGTTAACTCGTCAGGACAGCTCAGTAAGGGTTGGCTTGTGTGTTGGGTGTCCATCGCAGCCCATTACTGCCAACATAAAGGCATGAACAGTTTGAACTGCTTGTGAACAATACTAATATGTGTCTGTGTTTTAAGCTGCCTTTTCTGAACATCGTGGGTTACACCTAAGCCTCTTTGTGCGTCTATTGAACAAAGTCCCTTTTTTTTTTGTGAGTCATATGAGATTCTTGTCATTTCTGGGGTTTCATACAAACTTTACACCCTGTAGAAATCTGAAAACTTCTATTTTCAACATCTGATTGCACTTCTCTTTCAGTATAACCAGCCAAGAGGTGTGGTACATGTATATTTCTGCAGCAGTTTGTACTTGCAGGTTGGTTACAGCATTAACTCTTCTCCGCCTTGCCAATCCTCTAACTTTGTATTTGGTCTTGTAGATACGGCCCCAGAACCCCTGTGTCAGATGACGCAGAGTAAGTGGCTTGCATTCATAGGATTACATTAATTACTAGCCTAAAGTGCATGCTTCCAGTACTGACCACTAATTGAAATGCAACGGATACGGCAGTGAACTAAACAGAGAACTTATTCCACTTGGGGCTGGAATGCAGAACATGTGTTCTGTGCAGGGAAGAAACAGCGACTTAAGCATGATTCTAACATATGCAGCTGCTGCTTGCTTTTCACTGACGGCCATGTTCAAGTCGCTCTTGCGATGGCTTGGACACTGGTACCCCTTCTGAACCACGGAATTATGAAAAGGGTATTGTGACGCTTGCATTTCATTCTTGCTACTTTGGGGCTTCGAGTAAACAGTAAAGAAGTCATTCCTTTAGTCACATTCTTCTCGAACTAAGAAAATAAATCTTAAACCGCTAATTATAGACTCCGAAGCCCATGTTCCTCCCAGGTTGGAGTCATATAAACTGTGGGATGCTTAAGACCCAAACATTGGGGTTTTGTTCAAGTTCCGTGGCACAGCAAGGGGTCAAGGGTGTCAAACATAACTTTGGCTTACCCTGTCTGCTTCTTGCTGTTCATTCCACAAAGAGAAAGAGGTCCCTCCCCCCTCCACACTTCGCATCCCCTTTGTGACCACATGAACTCTGTTTTAGAAATGGATTTCCCATAAGCAGACCATTCTGTGCCTGATACCCAGGGAAAGGTTGCTTACAGAACAGTAGCCTTCCTGGATTCGAGCCATTTCTATTTGAAGAAGCACACTTGATATTTAGTTCCAGAATCAACCTAGTGTCTCTCCTCTTCACACAAAGCTGGGTCATCATGGGAAAAGGTGAAGTCTGTCTTCCTCCTGGCCGAATCCATAGTTCCAAGTGATGGAGGGAGACATGAAATACTTTGTGGGATAGAGAAGTCACAAATATCATTTCCAATGATAACAATTAAATTTAAGCAAAAAATATTCAACATTTTAAAAAATGTCTTCACATCCTGTTTCCCCCATGTTTGTGTTTAGGCTTAGTTTAGCCCCTAACCCTAAGCAGTCTGATTCCAATGCCAAGTTTTCTGACATACGGAACCTTCATGTCTCAAATCCAAACCCAGCCTGAGATTGACTGCACAGAGCTAAGGAGTCTGGAAAACCAAGCCTTGGTTATTATTCTGAAAACCTGCAGAGGCAATATTTGATATTCCCTGAAAGGGGGTGGAGATGAGATTGATAGGCAAAACACTACTCTGATTTGGTGAGCAAAAACATTTTGATAGAATGGATTTATTCTTTACTGATATAAAGCTGCTGTGTAATTTGCCTAAAATAGATCTCTGAGAAACCCTAAAAGGTGAAAGAAAGGAAGCTACCTTCAGGAGCTTTTGGAATTTACCAGCTGAAATCTGAAACCTTTCCACAGAAAGAGTGAATGATTGTTTGCAAGGGGTGGGAATCAGGGCTCCCCTTCTCCCTCAGAGTGTGCAGAGATGACCCCATGGACCAAGAAGAAAAAGGGACCTGCGTGGCCAGAGGTTTGATGCACAAAGTACCGAATTTCCTGCTCGGAACAGACATAGGCCATGAAGCCACGTAGGGAGCAAAATGAAGATCAACATTTATAGTTCATTTCTTAAGTACAAACAACTACTATTTTTAGCTCATTTCCCCACTATTTTCCTGTTTCAAAACCTTCATAAAATGTGAATTATAAACTATATCAACAATTGATTCTTTATTTTTTGACACATTCTTTAACTACAACCCCATCAAAAACATGATATGCCCTGATGGAGAATACAGGTCAGGGTAGACCCACCACACAGGCAAACAGAGAAATTTCCACTCCCAGCCAGTCAAGAATGTCTCTGTAAATTTAATTTCACTTTCTCGCTCATTTCATTGGTGTACACATTCCATTTAGCCCAACATTGGCCTCACCAGAGGGCCATGCACTTTGGGAGAGCTGTGGGCCATTGTATTCTGGATTTTTTGTTGTTTTTTTTTTTTTTTAACCTCAGACTTGGCTCCGCAAGCATCTCCTGGATTCCCTTAAAGAAATTTAATCCTGTATCAAAAATGCTAACCCACTCCCAATAAAGGGTCCCGCGCTCTGCAGCCGACTCCTGTTCCCATAGTCCGGGCACAAGTGTCAGTGCTGAAAAGGGCAGGTTTAGCCTAAGCTGATATTCTGGAAGCTGTCCTTCTCCAGGACCCCCTCCCCCACAGTTCCTCACCCCTTCCCCAGACCCACAGTTCTTCATTTGAGCTAGGGATCATTTCCTAAAGGGTGACTCAGCACATTTTCAAATATTGTCAGTTCTCCACTTTCTCGGTTCCTTGTTTTTTTAATACCATAAAGATACCACAGTTCTGCTATTACTTTTTTTTTTTTTGACGAATTTGCTGATATTTCTTCTTAAAAAAAAAAACCTGGAGAGAAAATATATCCTTCTTGGTATGGGAGCTGACAAATGAATGAAGTTCTCTTTTCACTTAACTAACCTATCTCTGGTCACATTGTAGCTGAGCTGTCAGAGCTTGGTGGGAGAAGAGGTAAAAAAACCAAGCCAGGGCAGGAGACGATGCCCACCTAGGGAGTCAGCAGAATTCCACAGCCTGGAGAGGCCTTTTCTTCTGTGCCTCCAGAAAAAACCCTGGATCTATAACCACCCACCAAGACCTCACCCCAAATTCTGTCCTTTAGAAATTTGACACAGCAAAATCTAGGGGCTTCCTTTCACTCCCTCGTGGCGGGTCCTAAGAATCCTGACTCAGAGAGATCTATGTCTTTAAGAGTCTTAGCAGAGAGTATAAGCTGCCTTAAAAGATAATTGACTGGATTGGTTATTTTAAAAGCAAAATCTCTTTTTCTTTTTAACTGTGAGGAAAAAAAATTTGATAAATCTCCATTTCTTTCTGGAAGGCCTACATAAGTGTATTTTTATCTTAATGCTTAAAAAGCACAAGTTAGACTTTTCTCCTTAACCCTTTACATCCCTAAGCATTTCTTCAACAACATTTATAAGTAGTCTAAAATGGGTAGGAGAAAAATCACAGCCCTTTCTCCCATTTTTGAGGAGTGAGTTTTCCTTTCTAGAAGGCACAGCTGTGTAAGTCAACACCACCCAGGGAGGAGGTGACAGACAGCAGCTTCCCACAGCTCTGTCAGCCTGTGCTGCTGAGAGCCTGGGAGGGAAGTCTGTCTGTGCAGTGGGGTCCTAGAGGACTCTGGGATGGGAGAGGGAGCAGATTACAAAAACACTCTTAAGGTTGAGGGCTGAAGTTAGATTTGAAAGGCCCAACACCTGGAGAGAGGGGAGGTGGACTCCATACAGATTCATTCTGAGTGGACTGAAGCGAGCGTGTGGTCGTGGCCTTGAGGAAGCCAGAAAGCTCGGGGGAGCCCGCTGCATCCAACAGTATCACTGCTGTCAGTGTCCCAGGAATGATTTTGGACATCATTGATGATGTCTGGAAATAATTGTGTCTAAGCGCATGGCTTTTACTGGGTGTTAAAAAGCTGCCTTCAAAAATGAGCTACCATGGTCTTCTACACATAGAGGGTGACCGTGAACTTGTAAGGACCTCCATCGCTTGGGTTTTGGACGCTGTGATCCATTTGGTCTCAGAACTAGTCACTTCTTTTTGAAAGTCAAAAGCTGAGGAGGATGTTTGCTTTGGTTTTTATTTCTGTGTTCAGCTCTCGCTGTTAACAGGGTCTATGTCACCATCACAGAGAAAGCCTTGTGGTCCTAATGAGCTCCCGTAGAAGACATTAATTGTGAACACAGCTGTTAAATAGTTGTTAAATATACTTGTCCTTTTCAATTCAAAAATATTTTGACAAAAATAAATTAAAACGGCTGTGAGCACGTTTTGTGATATGAAGCATAGCCCAATTTATATATTTCATTCCTTCTCTATAATAAAATACCTGATATTTTATTCCAGTGTGCATTGAACAACACTATCAATTGCAAGGAAATAACCACATCAAACATACCCACCATCGACTCACAGCTGTCCAATGCATTTTACACTAAAAGAATAACATGAAAAATGTGAAAATATAGGTGTCTTAATCTTGAGGCCCTATGACATTGTTTCAGTTGAAAAAAATATATTTTTATGCACGTTTTCTTTTTAAGAACATTCCAAACGAGAGCTTCAGATACTTTTTTTTAAAGTTTTTTTAAACACCCACCTGGAAAAAGCCCCCCATTCAGTGCTGAAGACAAAGCCCCTGTCTGGCTGCTGGAGGCGGTGGGATGGCAGCTCGGCGGCGCCCCCGCGCGGCGGTGCGCGCTCATGGCACTCGCGGGCTTTGTCTTTGCATCAGGAGCACGAGTATGTTCGACGTGCGGTGCGACGAGGAGGCCGCCGTGCTGCCGCACAGCAGGGCCCGCCAGGAGCAGCTGCAGCTGATCAACAACCAGCTGAGGGAAGAGGACGACAAATGGCAAGATGTGAGTCCCTGGTGGGCGGCTGGCTGGAGGGTGGGTGCACTTGGATGGACTTCAGAGCCCCTGCCCTTGGAGGGGAGCCCCTGGAGGATGTCAGACATCCATGGGAGGCTTACAGGAGGGTCTGCAGAGAAAGGGAAGAGAGAGCAGAGAATAACACCGCAGGTAATCAGCAGGCACCCTGGCCAAAGCTTGGGCACCAAGGAGGCGATGGGAGGTGACAATCACTGTCTTGATTTTTTTTAATATAAATTTATTGTCCATAATGAGTTACATTATTTAGTGGGCAAACCATGAGTTGTTATCCCAAATTCCCCAATTCCCCCCCTCCCCATCCCCGATCAGTTGGATATCCTCCTCCGTGGGCTGTCCGTATTAGTCCTTGTGGCAAGGGATCCTGGATATCCTAGTACTCAGCCCGGTCTTCCTGGCCCAAGTGTGTTGTTACTGATGGGTGCCATGCCTCTGGACCATCTGCCCCACCACGGCTCTCACAAGATGGCAATAATCACCGACGTTTAAAGTGTGCCACCAATACCAGGCATGGTTCTAACAGCCTTGCCTGTGAGAATTCAATCAATCCTCTTAGTAACTCAGTCTCCCATTGCCATTCAGCATTCACAGGTGAGTCCCAACCCAGCTAAATCACCCGCCAGTGAGTGGGAGAGGCAGGATTCAAACCAGGGAAGGAAGGTGAAGAAGGCTGAGAAGGGCTTTGAGATTATGTGCTCAGAGCAAAGGTGATACCCGAGAGCTTGAAGTTAGCAGAGAGAGAAGGGAGAGCGTATGGATGGCTTTAATTCTTATGGTGCACTCAGGGAGTCACATTACAAACGTGACTCTGCTACCTCATTAAAAAATTCATTTTTCCAGAGTTTGGTAAATGTAGTAACCAATGTGCCTATATGATATGGAATGCTTACTGTCTGTCGGTACCCTCCATATGAGACTGCATTTAACCCAACAGGCTTGCAAGCAAAGATACCATAGTTACCTTCATTTTAGAGAGAGGCTAAGAAACACCCATAAGATTCTCAAACAGGAGAGAGAGAGAGAGAGAGAGAGAGAGAGAGAGAGAGAGAGCGCGCCTTGGCTGTAGCCATCTCTTTCCCATAATCCCCTCTTCATCATGATGCTCTAATAACCAATGGAACAGGTGAAGTGGTCCTGAGGGAATTAGTACCTATCACACCATCAGATCTGCAAGGCTTCAAAGTCAATTTATTTTCACCTTTACTTCCATCCATGAGAAAACTATCAATGAATCCCTGCCATTCTGCGGCCAGCAACTGTGTATCTGTACCGTAGAACTCACAAATAGACAGAAAGGGAAATCTCCTACATCTCTGTAAACCAGGCCTATCATTTGTGTCAAGTAACATGAAATATGATTGCATAGCTCCCATTAGCCATGTTGAAATTAATTTTTCCCTGCTCGTGATGGTGTGCATTTTATCGGTTCCTCCCTGCCTCTGAGGCACCCTCATCCAACTAGACCTACATTGGATTGTGTGGAAATGCCCAAGCTCACTGCCCCAGTCTGGCCTCGACGCTCACTAATCTGTGAATCATAGAAAAGGAATGATGTGGACTGGAGAGATGGCTCAATGGTTAAGGCGCTTGCCTGCAAAGCCCAAGGGCCCAGGTTTGATTCCTCAGTACCCACATAAAGCCAGATGCACAAAGTGGCACATGCATCTGGAGCTTGTTTGCAGCGGCTGGAGGACCTGGCATTCCCATTCTCTCCGTCTCTCTTCTCTCTACCTCTCTCTGCTTGCAAGCAAATATAAATAAATAAATAAATAAATAAATAAATAAATAAATAAATAAATAAATAAATAAATATTTTTTAAAAAGAAGGGGAATGATGTGCAATTTGAGGAACAGCATGGTATCTCTCTCCCACCCAGGACCTGGCTCGTTGGAAGAGCCGTAGAAGAAGTGCTTCTCAGGACCTAATCAAGAAAGAAGAAGAAAGAAAAAAAATGGAGAAGTTGATGTCTGGAGAGGATGGGATAAGTGAGCGAAGGAAAAGCATCAAAACCTACCGAGAAATTGTTCAAGAAAAGTGGGTTCTTTCTTTCTGCTAGCGCAAGCATTCTGGCACTGCTGTATCATGGTCTGGGTGCGGTCCTACCTTGGTTCCCTCCAAGGGCTTCTTGGGAACTTTCCTGACAGTTGCTCCTTTTTCTCTTTTTCTGCTCTTCCCACGGCCCCTCCTCAGAGAGCGGAGAGAGAGAGAGCTGCATGAAGCCTATAAGAAGGCGCGGTCCCAGGAGGAGGCCGAGGGAATCCTCCAGCAGTACATGGAGAGGTTCACCATCAGCGAGGCTGTGCTTGAACGCTTGGAGATGCCAAAAATTTTGGAAAGAAGCCATTCCACGGAGCCAAACCTATCTTCCTTCCTGAACGACCCCGGCCCCATGAAATACCTGCGGCAACAGTCACTGCCTCCCCCCAAGTTCACTGCCACGGTTGAAACCACCGTCGCCCGTGCCAGCGCTCCCGACACCAGCACAGCAGCAGACAGTGGGTCTCCAAGCAGAAGTCTCCCTCCCAAAGCGGTGCCCATGCTGACACCCAAGCCTTACTCCCAGCCCAAAAACTCTCAAGAGGTTCTGAAGACCTTCAAGGTAAGAAGAGTTCCTTAACAGGTGAAGGAAACCTGAACGCCAGGTAGTCAGAGAAAAGAAACGTCCTGACTCAAGAGGATGCACTTATATAAGTTCACCAAACAGCCCAATATGGTAGCATTTATGATTGCAAATTTCTATGTCTTAAGTGAGTAGATTTGTAAATATGTAAGGGATAGATGTTTCTCTAAATTACTATTGTGATTCCTGGTGGATTCAGTGGCATTGGCTGTTGGATTATCCCAAGACAAGGGTCTATTTTCTGGCTTGATCTGGTCTCTTTAGGCTAGTGGAAATAAATTCGAACTTAGTAATACCTCAGTATCTTCAGCAATTTAGAGATAAGACAAACTCCCCGAAATGAAGATCTTAATTGCTTTGAATTTAAACAACCACATCTCTTTTGGGAAGAACTCAAGGAGCAGGTGCCACAATTGGGGAAAATGCATCCCAATTTGATTCTTAGCTAAAACAAGTGTTTTTTCTTAAGTGGAAAGAAGCTAGATTGTTCTACCAATGCATATATAAAATGATCTTCCAGAATGGAAAAAAAAAGTATGTGATAATCAAACATCCTGCCACGTCCTCAAATTCTACTCATCCTTTATCTAAGGTTTTTTTTTTTTTTCTTCAAATTAAAATCAGCTCTCAGCCGGGCATAGTGGTGCCCAGGGGATAAGAAACTTTTTGGAAATTACATGACTGTTAAATGATGAAGGTCAGGGTTTGTTCTTAGGTGGTCTAACCCCAGATAGTCTACCTCAAGCATCAAGACAGAATTTTCTAGGTGTCTTTCAGTAAACCAGGGCAACCAGCCCTCTCTCTCTCTCTCTGTCTCTCTCTCTCTCTCTCTCCCTCCCTCCCTCCCTCCCTCCCTCCCTCCCTCTCTCTCCCTTCTTGCTCTGACTGCTTTCCTGACATGTTGGATGTGAACCAAAAAACATTTTAATGTGCGTGGTCTTTTTTTCTCTTAAAAACAATTAGAGTTGTAATATAAACTGGAAAGGAAGATTTATGGTCATATAACACAGTATCAGATCTCCTGCCCTCCATCAGAGCTTCATAAAAACCACCCCCCACCACCACAACATAGCCCGTAAAATATTCCTGATCAAAGGTAGTTCCCACCTCATTTTATATGCTAATCAGAAAAAAAGCCAAACGGTGGGACAGACATTACAACTTTAATGAATATTTACTGAAACCCAAATATGCAGCATGTGTTTGTGTTTAAGATTTCTTAGTGTGCTATACATTAAAATGAAATCTAAAAAAATAAATAAATAAAAGGAAATCTCACCATAAATCAAACAAACATGAATTGGATCTAATAGTGATGTGGCCTTTGGCCTTGTAAAGAGGTCTTGACGTGTGGCATTTACAGAAGACTAACTTCTAGAACTGGCGGGGACATTTGAGAGGTGTTCTTCCTTTCTGTGGACTCTCATTGTTCAGTGGTAATTCTTTAACATAATTCAAAATTGTGTGTTTTGCTATTACCTCTGATTGGGGAATGGCATGATTTTTGTTCATTCTTGGCTTCTGTAGGTAGATGGAAAGGTCAGTATGAACGGAGAGACGGGGCATGGGGATGAAGAGGAGAAGGAGAAAGAGGGTCCCACAGTGGCACCTGCCCCCTCCTTGACCAAGCCCCAGCCGTTGGAAGGAGTGGCCAGACAAGGCCCTCCTGTGGAGGTGAAACAAGACAGCAACAGCATTGAGATCAACATCAAGAAGCCAAATTCTCTTCCCCAGGAACTGAGAGTAAGTTCTTTTTGTTCAGAGAATCTGTCTCTCAAATAAGTAGATCGGGAAAATGCTCCTTTCTTTCTCCCTAGTTGGCCAGGACTTGTGTAACACAATACCACAAACTGGTGGATTAAACAACAGAGGTTAATTGTCTTGGTCTTAATGGCTCAGGATCACAAATGAAGGTATTGTTCTCTTGGCTGTGAGGAGGGATATGATCCACCCTTGCTGGAAATCCCGATGTTCTTGGCATGTATAACATCATCCCATATTGGTCTCCTCGTACGAATGTCTGTGTTCAGATGTCCAGTTTATAAGGATACCACTGGGACTGGCCCCATAATCCCTAGTCTTCATGAAATTCATCTGCAACAATCCTGTTTCCAAACAATGTCACAGTCTGAGATCCTGCCATTAGGACTTCCACATGGGAATATGAAATTACAATAGGGTATATTCAAAGATAATATAATTTGTGAACAAGGAATGACTTTTTCCTTTTCTTCATAGTATTGGTATCCAGTGTTATAGAAAAATAAATATATCTTTCAAATATCCTTTTATTTTCTATTTGTTTAGGACCTCATTAAATTTTTTCTTTTGAGGTAGGGTCTCACTCTAGCCCAGGCTGATCTGGAACTCACTCTATAGTCCCAGGCTGGACTCGAACTCACAGAGAGCCTCCTACCTCTGCCTCCCAAGTGCGGGGATTAAAGAGAAGTGCCACCACACTGGCTTCATTCGATCTTGAATAGAATTTGAAAATCACCATTGCTAAACTGGGTATGCTGGGACGACTGAGGTAGGAAGGTGGTGAGTTCGAGATCAGCCTGGGCCACATAGTGAGACTCTGTCTCAAAATCAATAAAATACTGGTACTGTCAGACCTGGCTTTTTTCATCTTTGATTAGGCATATAGGTGGGTATAGGGTTTTATCTTCCTAAAAATTCATTAATGAGACTGATTTTATTAGTTTAAACTTTTAAACTTGGAATACCCAAAATGCCAGCATACTATTCCCCTGAGCAAGCTGGGAGTGTTGGTGAACAGCAGGTCACTTTGAAGTAGGAAATCCCGCTTCCTGGATCTCACCAGAGAGACTCCTGCTGCTGTAGCTGCTGAACCCACAGCTGTCCCCAGCACAGACGGGGGTCCTGGGCCAGCTGGTAGGGTGCGCTGTCATCAGTAGAGGTCAATATGTTAATGTCTAACCTTTAGGTTTATTTTCTAATTTAAGGACAAGGAATCTGTTTAGACTTCTCCAGGGCCTAGAAAGGGTGTGTGTGTGTGTGTGTGTGTGTGTGTGTGTGTGTGTGTGTGTGTAGGGCAGGGTGTTGGGTGAGTTTGGGTTTGGGGACAAGAGCTGAGATGATGTGACATTCCCACAGACCTCCATACTCTGTAACAGAAGTTCACATGGAAAAAACCAAAGTCATTTCTTCCCCCAGGAAACCATGTTTCTTCTCGTTTGAGACCCCAGGAAGAGGCTGAGTCTCCCATCCGAGCCTGTAATTTTACTTGTTTGTTTGTTTGGGTGTTTTTGTTTGTTTGTTTGTTTGTTTTGTTTTGTTTTTTGAGGTAGGTTTTGTTCTAGCCTAGGCTGACCTGGAATTCACTAGGTAGTCTCAGGGTGGCCTTGAACTCAAGGCAATCCTCCTACCTCTGCCTCCCAAGTGCACCACCACACCTGGCTTTTTCGATTTTAATTCTGAATCACATGCTTGTCACCACCTCTAAAGAGATCTTACAAAGTAACATGAGATGCAACGATAAGATCCAGGTTCTGCCTCTGGTCAGTCCCTTAACTGGTAAAGTTGTTCACACTTAAATTTAAACTAGAATGAGATATCATAGGACTACAGTTGCTTTTCTGGGGCTGTTCATAATTCTGTTCATATTTTCTCTTGCCATACTTCTTGGGAAGAATCTTCGAAATGCCCTTCATTTTGTTGTGATTAACTCTCCCCCAAAGTGTTAAGTTTTAAAAGAAACCAAATTCCCTCATCTGAAAGAGGTCATGTTCTTTCAGGAGTGTGTGCACTATCAAAAGGGGAACTCCAAAGCAAAGGTGGCCTTATGGCCTTTCTTCCTGGTAGCCATCGTGACGCTGGGTGGTCTCAAGGTGCAAGCCCCAATTCACCAGCAAGCCTGGGAGTTTCTTCCCCTTGGGTATCTCTTCTCAGTGGAGAGTAATTTTTAGTTTCATGAAACTCTACCGGACCGGCCTCTGTTCTTTAGGTGGTTAAATGGCAGCAGGGATGGGCCCAGTGTTTTCTTTTCTTTTCTTTTCTTTTTTTATTGTCCATAATGAGTTACATTGTTTAGTGGCCAACAATGAGTTGTTATCCCCAATTCCTCATTGCCAACCCCCAATCCCCAGTCAGCTGGATATCCTCCTCCGTGAGCCATCTGGATCAGTCTTTGTGGTAGGGGACCATGGATAGCCTAGTACTCAGCCCGGTCCTCCTGGCCCAAGTGTGTTGTTACTGAGGGGTACCATGCCTCTGGAAAGTTTCCCCCACCACAGCTCTCACAATATTTTCCGCCTCCTCTTCTGCTCAGTTCCCTGAGTCATGGTGGGTGGGTATTAAGGCTGCTTTAATGTTGTGAGCTTAGGGGTCTCTGTATCGAAAATCATTGGTTACTGTCTCACTGGCTTATCCTGTGTTGATTGAATGGCTGTGGCTGTGGGTTCCTTGTTCATCCCATCATTCTCTGCGGGGTTCCATATGGATCCTCCATGATATGGCTGTGGTGGCTCATCTCTTGCCAGGATCTCAGCTTTCTGCCTGCAGTCAGTTGGTAGGGTTATATGGGGCCCAGTGTTTCCTAAGTAGACAACCATCTGCGTATATCGGTCAGCTAGCTAACAGTTGTTAGCTGTGTCCATGGAACATTGGTAGATTACCAAAATCCTCTTCATATTTATACTTGCAACCTATGACATCAGTTTCCAGTCAGCGTGTTATCCCAGAAATCACTTCAAAGGATCAAGAGCCAGGTGTGGTGGCTCATGCCTGGATTCCCAACAAATAAGAGGCCAGCCTTAGCTACATAGTAAGTTCCGGGTCAGCCAGGGCCACAAAGTGAGACCCTCTTCTAAAAAATAAAAAAATAAGCAAACAAATGAAAAAAGCCACCCTCTCCTTATTTTATCTCCTCCTCCATTATTCCAAGAAAAGCATTCCTTGGCTCTGTTCCAGCTATTATATTCCTATTGGGGAAAGTGGGATGAATTTGTCATGGTGAAATAGGGTAGCCAGCTTGAAACGGGAGGCTGTCTGCACCTCAGAGCCTCCCAAGGACTGGTATCAGCTTCCTTTTGATTTTCTGTTTCGAACTCATTTTCCCAGTTCCATGGGGCTGTCAAAGGAATAGTGTTCTCCTTTCTAAATAGTGTCTTTCTTCCAAAAACTGCATCCCCGACTGAGACACTCTCTACAGAGGAGTAGCCTCACCCACCACCAAAATGTCACAATTCCTTTAGGGCAAGCTGGAACTGTGCAAAGGGCAGAGGGGGAGGCCGAGACACAGAGAAGGAAGGCTGGGGTGTTCTGTGGGGTGTGCTGAGATGGGAGGGTCCGCCTCCTGGCCTGGTGTGGGTACCTTATGTTACTGAACATGTCACCTGTTCAGTCATCGTCTCTCATCATTCTCTTCGAAGCAGGTGGGACAGGCTCTCTTCCTTTATAAACAAATCACAAATGAAGTTTGATTCTATTTTATTATTTATTTATTTATGGCAGAGAAAAAAGAGGCAGACAGAGAGAGAATGGGCAGCCAGGGCCTCCTACCACTGCAAAGAAACTCCAGCTACATGCACCACTTTGTGCATCTGGCTTTACTTGGGTACTGGGGAAACAAACCAGGGCCATCAGGCTTTGCAAGCAAACACCTTTTTCTATTGAGCCATCTCTCCAGCCCCTGGTTCTATTTTAATATATGTGCTAGATCTACCCCGACCAGGTCATTCCAAATTCTCCTTAAGGATTCTCCTCTGCAGTCATGAGATCTCAGATGACGATGGTGGACTGCCTTGGGGGTGGGTGCCTGGCAACCAAGAAAGATGAAGGCTCTACTCTGTACCCCAGGTTTGAACTAGAATAAGAAACAGAAAGCACAATTTCCATTTATCAGTTAGAAAAGTTTATGAACAAAATATAGCTAAATACGAAATCAAAGACCAAGAAGGTCAGAGGGATACAGAATTGAAAAAAAAAAAACAGTTAAGACAATTGTCGGCTGAGTGTGGTCTGAGAAGGTTTTTTGGGTGGGTTGAGTGGGATGGAAGGATGGAAGGCTGCCTCGCTGGGAGGAGCAGCAGGGACAGGAGTGAGGAGGTCACAGAAGACCAGAGAGGGATGGCAGGTGAGGATGGGCCAGTTCTTAGTGAGATCCCTGTTAAAAGCTCAATGAAAACTTAGTACCTTATGTCTTACCATCTTGGCTTCTGGGATGGAGAAATGGCCCAGTGATCGAGAGTACTTCCTATGCAAGCACGATGTCTGGAGGAGGCCTGAGACCACCCACATAAACATCTGAGCATGGCCTCACTCGTCTGTAATCCCAGCCCTGTGGGGAAGAGAAGGAGGATTGATGGGGCTCATGAGAAACGGGCAAGCTTCCAGATCAGTAAGAGAGGTACAAGATCAGTAAGAGAGTGGAGGGCAAAGGAATGGGACACCTGACATTCCCCTCCGGCCACCACAAGCGAGTGCACCTCCCATGGGTGAGCATATGGATTCCTCTGGGCACATATGCCTGTGCACACCACAGGCACACACACACCACACCACACCACACCATCCCATAGTACACATCCAGAAACACGCATAGCAACAGTATCCATGTCAGATTGCTTCGTGGAGCCCTTTCTGGTGAGCAGTAAGCACAATGCCAAGATGCTCATAGGCCACAGGTGCCCTTAAGTACTTCTTACTATTACCATACAACAAATGCCCAAAAAATAGCACTATTTTTCAGAAGGTACAGATGGGGAGAGAGGTGAATCTTTTTGGCATGAAAGCGAGATCACCAACCTTGCCATCTTGAGGGCTGGAGAGATGGCTCCATGCTTGAAGTGCTTCCCAGGGGAGCCTGGCGACCCTGTAAAGTCAGATGCACAAAGTGGTCTGGAGTCTGTTTGCAGCTGCCGGAGGCCCTAGCTCACCCATTCTCTTTGTCTCTCTCTCTCTGCTTGCAAATAAATAGATAAAAATATTTTTTTAACTCGCCATCTTGGCCAGATGTGAATGTCATTTTTGGGAGATGAAGCATCATCTTCCAGCTGCACAGGTCAGTTGCTCCAGTTGTCATTCTCAAAACAGCCTGCAGCTGGAATAGCTCTTTTCAGAAGGCAGGGCCCCCCCATCATTCTTCCTATAACTCCTGCTCTATTTTCCGTCTTCCTCAGTGCTGGCTTCCAACTGCTACCTAGGCTCCTAACCCCCCCCCCCCAGACACACATACACCCCTCTGTCACTCCAGTCCCTGAAGGCTGACTAGACTAGACCCCTCATCCTGGTAGCTGTCACCTTCCCACCAGGCTTGTGGTAATTCTCCCGCCTCTATCTCAGTCACCTCATCAGCTTTTCTCCATGGATCTGTTTTTCCCATCGTGGGAAAGCTTCTGGCCTTCTTGAAAATTCAGCACTTTCCTTCTCTTCGCTCATCCAGGAAAACAATTCGACCTTTTCTGCACAAGAGCAGGGGGATGGCGCCCGCACAGGCGGTGTGTTCCCTGCTGTTCAGACCAACTTCGGATGCCTTCCCGTGTCAAAAGTCAACAGGCATTTCCATGGAAATGATTTTTCTCTGACTGGATGTAACCATAAGATTAGTCCATGAATGTTCTTGAAAAGTCATTCATGAGTTTTAGATCTAGGAGATTTAGAGATTTTAAGAAAATATACATCAGGGAACATAAATTGAACCTGGTCCATCTTAGCTGAACCAAAACCTCAAAACCTCATGTGATTGGTTTGAAAAATATAATACAAATTATGTACACACACGTGTATATATATAATTTATTATATATAACTTATTATATATAATTTATATACAATAGTTTATCTTCCTATAATGTACAAATATATAATTATAAATTATATATCAAATATCATAAGTAAGCTGATCTCCCATCGCTCTCCTCCTTTTTGGTCATTGGTAACAGATTCCTAATGGTTTGCAAGTGAAGAGAGAAGCACCTGCATAGCATTTAGAGCCCTCGGGTCATGGCGCCAGGACATAAATACACTGGTCTACCAGACTTGTGTCCAGATGAGTTATTCAAGACTGGAGCCAGGAAATCACTCAGAGTCCCAGAATAGTCCCACAGAAAGGACCTTGGACATCAGTCTTCCAAGCCTAGAGGTCATATGACCAGTGTGAGCTGCAGAGCTCCTGGGGGGTGAAATCAGGGCCACCCTGGGGACCCCAGGATGGGTCTCTCTCTCTCATATTCTCTCTCTCTTTCTCTCACCTAAGGCAGCAGTTCTTCCTTCTTCCTGCAATGTTTCTTTCCTCCATTGTACAAACAAGGCTCTAATTCAAAGGAGCAGCCAGCAGCCAGGTAGACTTTGTGGTTAAACCACATCCCTCTGGAGCCAGGAAGCTGCTACCTCCAGCCTCAGGCTTCAGGGCTGAGGCTGGCATCTGGGCTGGTTTGGATCAAGTTCTCAGTTTAGGGGAAGCCAACTCCTGGCTTAGTCTCCACGAACCTTTCTGTACCCCCATTCATCCCCATCCAGGGATCTGTTTTTATTTACTTGTCTTCATTCTTCAGAAAATGTTACCAGTTGGGGAAGGGTGGGCCTCCCCTCTGAGCTGGAACCAAAGGAAAGTACGGGTCAGAAAGCACATTTTGCCAGCAAACTGGTGTTTTTGAAGCAGACCTCTGATTCTATCAGGACTGTTTAAAACTGCCAACTTTGAACTCATTTCCTTGAAAGTAATGGTGTGAGTACAAAAATAACAAGTGTTCAGGATAGGGAAGCCAGACATAAATTAATTACACTGGCTTTGGGGATTTCCCTTATTACAGATAGTCTATGTACTTTGCAGAATACAGGAAACGATAGGAAAAAAAAAATGTAAACTACCAATTGCCCCAGTGCTCAGGAATTGATGGTATTAAGATTTGTAAAAATATGCATACATCCTTCTTTTCTCAGTGCTTGTAAAGTGTTTGTAAGTGGGCTCATTATGTTTAAATTGTAAAAGCAGCTTGCTTTTTCTCTAACTGATCCTGAGTATTTTGCTCATAGTAGCTTGATTTTGGTGAATAGTGTGCATTTACACTAACCGTGAGCATATGGATTCCATAAACAATGCATATGAGGAACGCATTTGCTTTTCTAACGTGGCCTGTGTGTCTCATCCCCACTCCCTCGGAGCCTGAGAATGGGTTGTGGACGGAGGGCAGTTTGGTCTTAGCAGCCGTGGAAAGTGGAGCCAATTAAGCTGCCTCCTTTCCTGAAGGATTCCAGCATGTTCTCATTTGGTAACATAATAATGAATAAATAGGAGGTTGGGAAAGGGAAGGCAATGAAAAAGGCAGTTTGAGTCATTTCAGCAGTAAACTCGAGACTCTCAGGTGCTGGATTGCTTTTTCTTGAATGAAAGCTGTAGGTATTGGGGGACCACTGAGGGGGGTGTGATCTGAGCCCGGTGAAGGGGCCTGAGGATTTCCAGTACCTCCCTGCCTACAAGCACTGGGACCCTGGGGAGTCACTTACCCCTTGGACCTCAGCTTTTCACCCATGTAAAGGAACTATAGTAGCACGGCCTTTAAGTTTGCCCATAGGGTTAAGTGATATTATCCATGTCAAGGGCCTCAGCAATGCTGACATCTCAAAAATCGGGTAAAGACTGATCACGGCCATTGTGTCCATCACTGTCAGGACGTAAGCTTTCAGCCACTATTTATTTGGTGTGAGGGGGTGGGCTGTGCATGTGGTTGGTGTATGTGTGTGACGGATGCATGTGTGTATGGAGGTGTGCTCATACACAGGCCAGAGGAGGATGTTGGGTTTCTGCTTTGTCACTTGCTGCCTTATTTTCTTGAGACAGAAGGGGGTCTCACTGAACCCCGGAGCTTCCCACCCTGGAGTTACAGGTGCCCACAGTCATACCCTGTTTTGTGTTTTTGACGTGGGTGGTAGGGATCTGAACCCCTGAGCCATCTCCCCAGCCCCTCAACCATCATTCAAGCTAAGATAGACTGGATTGTCAGTCAGGACTTGAGTGCTGAGCTGAAACATATTAAAAACCTGAGGATTCTTGAAAGAAGTTCTCCATCAGCCATGCATGACTGAAATATTACGACATGTCACTGAAATAATCCATAGTAAAGTGGCTAATGCTGGGTCTCATCTCATGGGTGCTATACGTTATGCCTACAGGGCTTCCTGAACACTCTTTTATTTTCTATATGCTCAGGTTAGAAATTTTTTCTTTTAACAAATGTTTCCAGACAGACAAAAACCACCCTGTGCAGTAAGCCCCCATTCCTCAATCTAGGAACTACTTCCCTAGGTTTGGGTCACAGATCCATGTCTCTGGTGCAGAGTTTAGAAAGAATTGAGGTTACCCGGGCGTGGTGACGCACTCCTTTAATTCCAGCACTCGGGAGGCAGAGGTAGGAGGATCGCCATGAGTTCGAGGCCACCCTGAGACTACAGAGTGAATTCCAGGTCAGCCTGGGCTAGAGCGAGACCCTACCTCGAAAAAAACAAAAAAAAAAAAAAAAAGAAAGAATTGAGGGTTAGGACCCATTGTCATGATGTTATTGGAATTTTGCTTAACGTTTTTCTTTCAGAAAATAAAAAATAAACATGTCATAACATAGAAGAAAAAGTTCCCAGATCTTGAAAATTTCCCCCAGAATTTGACCAATCTTATTTCATTGAGCCCAAGCAGCGCACTTCCCAGGATTTCACGGCTCTAAAGCAAGATTTCTCTTCTAATCCACAGTGTTTCATACTTAGCTGCATGTTTTCTGTCTCCGTCGCTCCTAAAATAATACAACTTACAATGCTGGCATCTTAGACCGAATGAAATACGTTCCTTTCTTTGCCTGCTCTGGGGCTGTGGCCTGTTCTAGTCGTCGGCTCCAGTCAGACTTCTCAAGGTCAACATCCATCAATGTTGAGCTGCGCGTTTCTTTCCCAGCCTCAGATAGTTGTCTATAGTTTAAGCCATTTGCAGAAGCTCAAATCAGCAGCCCTGCCAGTGTTTTATATATTAACGTCATAAAACAAAATTAGCACCAGGTATTCATGTTTCTGCATGTGTCAGGGTGAAGTTCAAATGATGAAGCCCAGCGTCTCCTTTTGTAATGTTCAACCGATTGACCACCAGGGGCTCCTGTAATAATTAACGTAAATGTGCACATCTCTCTCTATATATGTGTGTGTATATATATATATAATATATATGTAGAACTTTTTTCTTTGTCATGCTAGGGATGGAACTCAGGGCCTCATGCATACTAGGTTGATCACTCTACCTCTGAGCTCTGTCCCCAACCTGCTCAAGAACATCTTGGTTCAGTGATTATATTGTTTGTCCCTGTCTGGTCACAAGTAATTCATTCAAACATCCATGACCCAACCGTTGGACATTTAGGTTGCCTCACTTTTTTTTTTTTAGCTATTACAACAAATTAGAAAAGCATACAACTGTCACCAATGAGGTAGTATTTCGATAGAGGGGCTTGACTGTGACGTGTCAAATGAGTTAGGTAGCAAGGTCCAAGGCCAGGAGACCCCTTGATGGAAGAACAGAGGCAGGAAGGCTGACCTCAGTCCTCAGCTGTCAGAACAGGAGGGGAGATGGCTATGAAAACTTCTATGTGAAAACGTGTGATATGAGACAGACGTGAAGATCACTTCCCAGTTTAATCTTTGTGATGGGACAAAGGGGTGCAGGGATTGAGGGGGAGTGTTATCCATGGGCTGTGACACAGATGTTCAGGTGAGCCCAGCTCTTGGGACTGGGGTGAAAGTGCCAGTTGCAAATAAGTGACGAATACCATGGGTTTCTTAGGGAGCACTCAGGAATACCGGGCCCAGTTGAGGATGATCTGGGGTAAGCAGAGGAAAATTAGGCCCAACTGAAATCTTTAGGAATTAGTCATTTTCTGATCAAAAGGAAAGAATCAGTGAGAAAAGAGGAGAAGAAAAGAAGGCTGGGGAGGAGAAAGAAGTGAAGAAGAGAATGAAGGAAGAGAGGGGAGAAAACATAGCATTAGATATTCCATAGTGCAAAGACCCTAGAAGCCCCAAAAAGGAGCTTGAGGAATAAAATTTACAATATTAAGAGTTACAGGCAGCTCAGAGGTTAATTGTAATCTTTAAAAATCAGATCGAGGAGCTGGAGAGATGGCTCAGCAGTTAAAGGTGCTTGCTTGCAAAGCCTGCTGGCCTGGCCTGGGTTCAATTCCCCAGTACCCACATCAAGCCAGATACATAAAGTGGCACATGCATCTGGAGTTCATTTGCAGTGGCAGGAGGGTCTGGTGTGCCCACACTCTCTGACTCTCTATCTCCTTTTCTGTGTCAAATAAATAAATAAAAATATTTTAAAAATCAAAAGAATGCCAGGCATACCTTTCATCTCAGCACTTGGGAGGCAAGAGGTAGGAGGCCACCCTGAGAGTACATAGTGAATTCCAGGTCGGTCTGGGCTAGAGCGAGACCCTCCCTACCTCGAAAAACAAAAACAAAAGCAAATAAAAATAAAACGAAATCCCAACACTGGTGATACAACTTGAAAGGTATCCAGAAACAAGTGGATGGTACTTACGATGTTTAAGATTTGGTAAGAGAAAGGAGGAAGTGGAGGTGAGGGAGAGGTCATGCCCTCCTGTCCTCCAACCAGAGACTCCCACCACAACTCTGCGTAGGAAATGAAGACCAAGTTCATATGGGAACCCACCATGTTGGCTTGAAAATTACTATTAAGAAACTATCCCATGAGCTGGAGAGATGGCTCAGCAGTTAAAGGCGCTTGCTTGCAAAGCCTGACCGCCCGTGTGGGATTCCCCAGGACCTGCATAAAGCAAGATGCACAAAGGGCGCTCATATCACCCCCCCTCACCCTCTCTCTTTCTGTCTCGCTCAAATAACTTAGTAACTAAAGAAATAAAGAAAAGAAAAAATGAAAATATTCTTTACTTTTTAAAACCTTCAAAGGCTTGGTTTATTCAAAAAAGGAAACAATATTTTTCAGACGACCACTGAAGAAACTGAACAGAACAGCCAAGAGGGCGAAAATGACGGTGGAAAACCTAGAAAAGGGGATGCAGAGGATGACTCATCAGGTTTGTGGGGAGATGTAGATGACTCATCAGGTGTGTGGCTGGATGCAGAGGATGACTTCAGGGTTGTAGGGGATGCAGAGGATGACTCATCAGGTTTGTTGGGGATGCAGAGGATGACTTGTTAGGTTTGTGGGGGATGCAGAGGATGACTCATCAGGTTTGTGGGGGATGCAGAGGATGACTCATCAGGTTTGTGGGGGTACAGAGGATGACTCATCAGGGTTGTGGGGGGTGCAGAGGATGACTCATCAGGTTTGTGGGGGTACAGAGGATGACTCATCAGGGTTGTGAGGGTGCAGAGGATGACTCATCAGGGTTGTGGGGGGTGCAGAGGATGACTCATCAGGTTTGTTGCATGACAGTTGCGTTTTCAGGTAATGCATGAGAATAGATGGAATAAATTGGGTCAAGAATTTTTCCCACTGAGCCACGGAAAAGCAGTGGGTTAGCCTACAGAGTGGTGTGGTTGTGCTGCCACCTGGTGGCTTTTCTGAGAATATTCTGACCCTGGTATAGAAACCCAGGCCGAATCCTTTTTTGTTGTTTTCACTACTCATTAAGATTTTATTGCCTTCAAGTATATATATATATATATTCATCCTTATAAAACTATTGAATTTCCTTATAAAAATAATTCTAAAATTGAAGGCCATATTTTGACCGGTTGAAATAACATCAAAATAAATATAATAACTGGCCTGGTGATATCGCTCAGTGGTGTAGAGTGTGTGAGGTCCCTAGCACCACAATATATAAATCATAATGAACACGTGCTGAAATAACAAGGTTTAGGAATAGTTGGAAAGCAAAATGGCCCACATCTTGGTGAACATGAATATACTATATGCATTGTTTAAAGAAGGTTCTGTCAAGGACTCGTCCTCAATTTTTGGAAGTTATTACATCTATTTTTCACACATTTCTTCTTTTGATAAACATGAAAAGTTCTCCTCTTCTTCGAATACCAAATTGTTCTCAATGGCATTTTATAATAACCTATGCGTTTTCATACTGGATTTACCTCCGTATTTTGATAGACGCCCTAACCTGGTGGCTTTTCCACCTTGTCTAAAGTGTACTTATTTCCTTCCTTATGTGTCAGAGAACAGTTTGTTTTCAGCACGTTATATACATCTGTCCCTAATCTTTAACACATGCCTGTTAATAAAATACAGTGTTAAGCGCTGGAGAGATAGCTCAGCAGTTAAGACACTAGCCTAAATTCAATTCCCCAGGACCCACATAAAGACAGATGCACAAAGTGATGCATGCATCTGGAGTCCATTTTCAGTGGGTGGAAGCCCTGGCACACCCATTCTTTGTCTCTCTTCTGTCTGTCTCTGTTTACATATATATGTATATTACAGTCTTTAAAAGGAAAAGTCAGTCTGTCATTCAGTCATGAGGATATCTGTGGACATTCTCTTACCCACCGCAATTGTCATTAAATATTTTGTGTCATACGGTATTATTGAGAGGTGCACCATGACTCCTGGGTGGTTTGATTCACTTTGGAATTGGGAGAATTGCACTCTCTTCGGTTTATGCTATTTCACATGGCGGTGATGGTCCTCATTGGAGGGACGACACGAGCTAGATGTCCCTTGTCCTTGCCTGGCAGGAAGATGGTCCCTTGTCTGATTTTCTTTTTCGTTCTGTCCTTTCTGGTGTGCTCCCTTCCAGAGCCCCAGCATTTTAGGACCACTGTGACTCGATGCAGCCCGACCGTGGCCTTTGTGGAGCTGTCGCCCCTCCCCCAGACGGAGAGTCAGGTGCCAGATGGACCAGACGGGAAGAAGCCAGAAACCGGGATGAGCGGCAAGGTGGAGTTGGTGCTGTCTCAGAAGGTGAAGTCATGGCGCAAAGTCCCCAAATGCAGGCCTTAACGAGCCTTCCCGCTAGCTCGTCTCCTAGTCTTTTCCTGTCTTCGATCTGCTTTTGTTTCCTAAAAACAAATAAACCATACATTCATTATGAAAAATAAAGTTGCATGTAAACAAGGGTCCAGACAGCTGAATCGTTCAAAGTGCCCAGATAATTCTAATGGGCCATCAAGATGGAGAACCCCTGGCTTGCACAGAGTCAAACTTTGTGATGGCTTTCTCTCTTTAAAACCCAGCCCTGAAGACTGGGTTTTCAATTCCCCAGCTCCCATGGAGAGCCAGGTGCACAAAGTGGTGCATGCATCTGGAGTTTGTTTGCAGCAGCTGGGAGCCCTGGGGCACCTCTTCTTTCTCTTCTCTCTCCTTGCAAATAAATAATAAATAAAATATTTTTAAATGGAGACAGATACATACTTCCAAAGGTAGAAAATTGTCTTCTGGGATGGAAGAAAGTGGGTGGTCACAGTTTTAGACTCTTGTTTGATTTTTCTCAGAAAAATTGTCTCCTCAGTTGTGAACGCAGAACCTTTTCCATTGTACAGTAAGTTAATGCTGTGTTGTCACCATACCCTTCCGTTGCATTTCATGCATCATGTTAATGTCACATCCATTGCCCTGGTCCAGGTGGCAAAGCCAAAATCTCCAGAACCTGAAGCCACACTGACGTTTCCATTTCTGGATAAAATGCCCGAAACCAACCAACTGCACTTGCCAAATCTCCATTCTCAAGGTAAGGCGGAGGAAGGGTTTATGTTGGGCCTTCGAGGTCTGCTGGCCCCACCCGTGTGTGAAGGCCATGGTCCCTCACCCATGGTGTTTGCCAGGACCTTCAGAAGGGAAACTGAGGCACATGCTCTGTGTTGACGAGGCCACTTTGCCAGCCAGGCGCTACAGGCTCTTTGGGACCCACACAAGTGTTTGGGCCTAAAAAGAAATTTGTATCAGCTGCAACACATAAGAAGGCAGTTAACATGAAAATTCAGTGTTTTTAAAAAAGTTTGTGCCCATCTTATTAATTTCAATCTTTATAAAATACCTATTGAATTTGCTGATTTGGGGTAAATATCAAATTTACTTACTCTATAATAATTCTTGGGTGTGACTGGTGATTCACACCCAAGAATTATAACATATTTACTCTTATAATTAGAATAGAGAATTATAGCATGTTTAATCACACCCTTGCCTAGAATTCTTTGCAGTTAAAAAAGAAACTTTTAAATAAATGAAAATAACATGAAACACTCAAGAGACACCTTGAAGGTTTGTGTATACATATGTGCACACACACAAGGGGTGTTTTAATGTGTTTAATACATATATACTGGAAATATATTTTAATGTGTTTCTAGTGAATTGTACATTTTAATATGTTTACTCTAGTGTGGGAATGAGTGGTCTCTAAAATATTGGAACTAAGGGCTAATGAAGGTCTCAAGATAACACTCACCCCAAACAGGTTGCAGGTCATACATGGAGTCACCCCTTTATGTGTGTGTGTGTGTGTGTGTGTGTGTGTGTGTGTGTGTGTGTGTATGTGTGATTTCTAGGAATGGAGCCCATGGTCTTGTGCATGCTAGGCAAGCCATCTACCCCTGGGCTGTTTCCTCAGCCCTTTATTCTTTCTGAAACCAACAGCAAATCTACTATCCACGTGGAGAACCCAGGTGCCCACACCACCTCAGAGAGCCCTTAGGAATGTGATTTTTGAGAATTCCACATCCCAGGGCATTATTCCTCAAAGCAGGTCCCTGGAGGCAGCAGCTGCCACGCTCTCTGGGTGTGGAAACAGCTGGTTTGGGAGGCAGGTGTGTAAGGTCCCAAGTTTCCTTGTTAGTGTTCTTTCCCCAGTGAATTTTGCAGATTGGGCTTGTCGGTCAGGGAGGACAGCTTAAGTTCACTGTTCATCTCTTGCCAAGGATGGCCAGCTATTTGAGGTCACCATTGGCAGAATCTGCGTTGGCTTCCACTAGCCTTTGTTAATGAGTTTTGGGGCCCTGCATGCAAACCTGGAAGCATTGCGGAAGGAACCTATGATGGATATGCTCATTCGTTCTTAATATGGAGACAGACTCAGTCTAGCTTCAAAGTATGACTTCAACTCATCATTCCTGAAGTCCGCTAGAATAGTAACAAAAGGAAAATTTCATTGGACCAAGCAATTTGCCATATTTTGGCAGATATAATTCTGTCTTATTTCTAGCATTTGGTAATTATGTGATAAGGAATGTAGACTAGGGATAGATATTTAATCCATATTGATTAGCTTTATTGTCTCATACATTTATACATTTCTTTAAAAATATTTTTATTTATTTATTTGAGAGAGAGAGACGGAGAGTTGAGTATGGGTTCACCAGGGCCTCCTGCAAATGAACTCCAGATGCACGTGCCACTTTGTGCATCTGGTTTTACGTGGATACTGAGGAATTGAACCCAGACCATCAGACTTTTGCAAGTAGATGCCTTTAACCACTGAGCAATCTCTCCAGCCTTATTTATATATTTCATTACCTGTTGTATATAAGGCATTTTGCTTTTGAGAAGTATGCTGTTGAATTAAGGTGCCTTATTTCACACTTGGCCCAAGATGACTAATGAAAAAATAACATCTAGCAGCACTGGAATATTTCTCAACTAATTCTTTAAGGTAGAATTTATTTGTAGCACACATGTTCTGTACAGTTGTCTGGTTCACAGAAGCTGTGAGACAGAGCTCCTAGGTATAAATTTTTGGCTGTACAACCTTACTGATCAAGTTCTCCCTAATGCCTAACCATCTCCTGTCACATGGAAATGGTGACCGTTTGCTCATTGCTGCAACAAAGACCCCAATCAAAAGATGCTTGATGGAAGGAATGGGTTTATTTTGGTTCATGGACTTGAAAGGAAGTTCCATGAGGGCAGGAAAAAAAAAACAGCATGAGCAGAGGGTGGACATCACCTCCTGGCCAACATCAGGTGGACATCAACAGGAGAGTGTGCCAAACACTGGCAAGGGGAAGCTGCCTGTAACCTCCATAAACCTACCTCCAACAACACAGCTCCAACAAGGTTCCAATTCCAAACTGCCATCAGCTGGGGTTCGAGCATTCAGAACACATTTGTTTGTGCCCCCACCTGGATCAAACCATCACAATCATTATACCACCTCTTCGGAATATCGGATACTCCATAAGGAAGGCAGCCACGGTCCCACACATCACTTTTATCAGGTGCAGTGGCTGATACCACAACGAAGCCACCCACCCTGTTACCTTTAATCCTCGAGCACCTGTCATGTTCTCCAAAGCCCAACTGACACTTTTACATAGCGTGTTGTTGGCTTATTTTGAGCATTAACTCTTAAACAATGTATTAGGTTTGTTAAGTATGAGCCTAAAGCCTTCGCCCCACACCCAGGCAGACAGCAGGCACATAAACTGGCCCTACAGGTCTTCCTCGAGGTCGTCAGTTTGTCCGTGTTTTAGTGAGACATTTTCATGTTAGGATCATGGCCTCTGAATTCTTGGGTCAAGTACAACTGTCCCTTCTTTGATACATGGGGTCATGGTTCTGGTCATCTCTCACCTTGGTTCACGGTTTTCTGTTTTTTCTGTTCCACCATCTGATCCAGAGTCGCCTGGCAATGCCAGCGTTCCGCTTAGAGTTCAGAACTCTTGGCGACGGTCCCAGTTTTTCTCCCAGTCAGGTAAACGCCTATTGGCTAGCTGCATTTCTTCTACGCAAAAAATCCATGTTGGGGAACCAATGATATCTGCGTGTGTCTTTAAAAAAAATACGCTTGTTTCTGACACAGTTAGCGAAGAGCTTTGATAGCAGCACAAGTACCACTTGTATTAAAATGGAAACAAAATTGAATAAAAACTTATGCTGGTTTTGAGATTTCAAAGAAACAATGTCATTCACTTGTTTCTTTATCATCCCCCTACCCTTTGGAACAAAGACCCGAAGTATTTACCACATGGTAGTTCTCTTGTTAACTGTGTCACTCTCTCTCCTTCCTGGATGACATCTGGCCTCTCTGTAGGTACTTCTCCATGTCGGACAGGGAGGGACCTACCTGCTCAATCAAGCCACAATGCCAGGGGCACTGAGAACCAGCACTAAAAGGAGTAGTTGTCGCTTCTTAGAGTCTAGTACCTAGTGCTAACTCATATGGTCCGTGGCATAACCCTCCTCCTTTCCTTTGGTGATGGGTGCCGCCTGCTTCAGACTTTGGCTTTATTATGATTTTTTTTAATGCTCTTAATTTTTTTAAAAAAAATGGTGAAGCTGACATAGGAACCCCACTTCAGTATGAGGATCGAAGGCAAAGACAATGGGAAGGTCCTCACATTCATATCTCCTTCCTTTCTTTTATTCTGTGCAGTGGATTCTCCGAGCAGCGAAAGGTCACCTGTAACAACACCTGTAAGTACGGTCGTGCATTTGACGCGACTTTAAGTTTATTATATTTGAGTGTCTTAAATGACAGTCAACCAAAAATGAGATCCAAATAATTGGATTTTAAAAGAATAATTTAATGCTATGAGAAAAAGTATGGAGACATGGATTATCATTATGTGAGGTATTTATCATGCCTGGAAACAAAATGGTGAGCGAGGAAATAAAATCTAAGAGAAATACGGTACTTAAAGTGAATGTGCTAGGTAGTAGGAATTAGTACTAGAGTCTCGGTAGCTGTTGTTCTAACTCTTATTTATTTATTCATATATATGTATATATATATATATATATTCATTTTTGTGGTACTAGTGCTCAAATCCAGGGCTTTGAGCATACAAGCTAGCGCTTCCCCACTGAGCAACATCCCCAGCTTTCAACTCATTAAAAACAATAAGAACAATGCCTCAGCCTAATGCACTGCTGGCTGACAGCCCACCTGGGCTTTCTCTGGGAGACACGGCACATACTATCTCGTCATTAACATCCTCTCAAGTATCTGTTTTTTAACTAATAGACTTGCTGTTTTCAACAGTTGAGCAGGAGGTATAGTTACCAATGCCTTCTCCCCCGCATGCCCAGACCCCCTCCCCATTATCAACAGCCCACGGAATCCCTCCATGTTGGTATCTGGGGTTAGACTCCTTGTACATACTGTTTTCTGTTTAATTAACATTCGCTAATGAAGGTGTCAAGACACTTGGCACTGGCCGTTGTCATGGGTTATGTCTGAGCGTGGTCCAGTGCTGGCCCTGTCATCCTCACTCACCCTCTGAAATCCCCCATCACATCTGGAAACTTCCTGTATGGCATAAAAGACCATGTCACTTCTCTCGAGGGAAGAAGCCATGTGGTTGATCACTACTGTACCTTTGATCCCACACTTACCAGCCATATGGCCCTGAAGGTAGTATGTGGCTCTTCTGTACCTCGACTTCCTTATTGCACGGTGAGAGACCAGTAGCTTTTTTTCAGGGCTGTTGTGAGCCTTAGTTGAAAGAATTCTGTAGACACCTCTACACTGCCTAAAACACAAACAATTCTCCCTTTTCTGGTGCCGATCCAAACATCCCACCATACCCAGCACCAATTCTTATCCAGAGTCAAACTGTCTCACTTTGGACATGTCTAAGTTCCCATGCAGAACAGAGAAGGTATCCATCACTTATTACATAACCCATAATAACTTCTGCCACATTTCAGAACTAGGGGTGTGTGTAGGGGTTCAACCATAAGTCAGTACTGGGAATCCTGAAGTTGAACCCACCCAAGTGGTTGTGAATTCCAGGACCCAAAGCTGGCACCCTTGGCACAGATCTGAAGGGGCTTCTGCAACACATTGACTTCCACTTTAAATTGCATTTGGAGCAAGACACTAAACTGCTTGTTGTAGTCAGTCACACACCGCTGGGATGAACTTCCAAACCAGGCCCAGTTATGGGAGGAAAGGATTTATTGAAGCCACAAACCCAGGGGAAGTTCCATGATGGTGAAAGAGGCTGGCCCCCTTTCACAGGTCAAGGCAGAGAGAGAAACCCATCACCAGCACCACACACCAGCAAATAGGCAGGGGGCCCAGAAGAGACTTTCTCCCCTTTATGTAGCCTTAGGGTGGGGTCTTACAACCCTTTCCCAGACTT
The DNA here is from genome assembly GCA_004024765.1 of Zapus hudsonius. Classification (NCBI taxonomy): domain Eukaryota; kingdom Metazoa; phylum Chordata; class Mammalia; order Rodentia; family Dipodidae; genus Zapus; species Zapus hudsonius. The sequence goes on along the minus strand of PVHP010006779.1, from coordinate 5,775 downwards.
GTTGACTCTGGAATTTACCTCCTGCACTGACCTCCCAGAAAGGAAAGTTTGTTTCTAGTTTTCCTGAGCCTCCTTACATCCTGCCCCCTACTGAGAGGGCTGCCTTCCTATAAACAACCTTAGAGACCCACCCAAGATAATTAAAAAGGTCAAGTTGACAACAAAACCAAACCATCACACTGCTCATGTGCCCCTGGGTGGGGATGTTGAGGACAGGGTGGAATATTCTCATTTCTGGCTTGAGGAAAGTGGAAGAGAAAACCCATGGGTTCCAATGACTTACTGTATACTGTATTTCTGTTCATTTCAAAACATGCAAAAAACCTTCTGTGGGGCTATCTTACGTCTTTGGTTTGAGTGTTTGTTGGGCTGGAGCTCCTCATATCTGGATCGTAGGTGGTAGGACTGGGCATTTGAGAAAACAGTAGCAGTTAAAGGACTTATTTAAAAGTGTAGCAAGCAAACACTACTCTTATATAACACATATCTCCTAAAAAACAGTCACTTTAACTTGGGTCTAGAATTGTGTGTCCTCAGGTGCTGGGTTGGAGGCGAATGTCTTCTCTTTCCCTGGCCTGCTCAGGAGGACGTGGCTCATTTCCAACCATGGGATTGCATTATTTGTTTTTTTCTTGAACAGTTTAAGTGCTGGACGTGGGACCCTGAAGAGGAGCGCAGGCGACAGGAGAAGTGGCAGCAGGAGCAAGAGCGAGTGCTCCAGGTAGGACTGGCTGGCTGCTTCCCCTCTGTTCTCGTAAACTGCCTCACTGAATAGATTTTTAGCACAGGAAACAGGGAAACTTCTGGTCCTCCTGCCCTCCACCTCCCAAATGCTGGGATTAAAATTGTGTCCTGGCAATGCTGTGCTAGAGAGCAGGCTTTGTGGGGTTCACTTATCAACTGAGCCACACCCTAAGACACCCCCAGGGGGTTCCTTTTGTTTTGTTTTGTGGTTTGGTTCGGATTTTGGATTTTTTTAAAAAAAATCTTGATTGTCAATAATTCCATACATTGTATGAGCAGATCTTGTGGTGGTACCGACACATCCCTTCCCACAGTCTCTAACCCATTGGGGGCCCTCCTTGGTGGGCATACTGGATCCGTCCATGGGGTAGAGGGCTTTGGATTTTTTGAGACCAGTTCTCACTGGAAGTTGTAGGGATCCTCCTGCCTCCACCTCCCTCGTGCTAGAATCGCATGCCCAGGTTTCACAATATGCAGGTTTGATCGTAAGCTTTCATGTGGAGTTAAGTGCCTGCCTTGGGTGGCCAGTGGTACTTCTGCTGGAGTGTGACAGCATGCCAGTCTTATGACATTAGGACCACCTTCTGGAAAGATCTCTCAATGCCTTCCTCCAGGGGACTGGAGGTGCCCCAGAGAGGATTGACAGTGCCAGCCCACACTGTGATCCTTTGTCTCTCTTGGGTCAGGATGTCATCCCAAGGCGCCCATGGGGTCAGTTCTCACTTCAGGCATTGGTCTGAATCCCCACTTAATCATTCCTTTTGGTCAGCTGTCAATAACTCCTGTTAATTTTCATTTCATACCATCCCTCTTCAGAGAGTTTTATTTTCCCTCAGAGGTGGGAATTCCGATATGAACTCATGGGCTATTTAAAAGCTGCTCTTAAGCCCAAGTTACTATAAATTGGGACAATTTCATTCAGTCCAATGGAGACATTGTGGAGTGCTCAGCCACTCAGCTAACGCTGGAACACCTTGGACTTTTTTACATTTATACATTGGGAGGCTTCTATAGACTTTTGTTCAACTCTCCTGGAAGCATATATTGGGTGCTTTCTGGCTTTTGTTTGGTGTTTGCCTGGCTGGTTAGTTGGTTGGTGCATTTACTACCGTGCTCAGGGTCAAACCTAGAATATGGCAAATGCCAGGCACGTGCTCCACTCCCCAGCCCGGCCATGTATTTCTGTTAATGAAACAGCAAAACCCACCTCTAAAGAGTCCAGTGGAAGCAAAGTATCAGCTTGTCCTACCAAAACACAAGTTAAGCAAGATTGTTGGATCTTTTCACCTCTCCACAAGCAAATTTCGACTTATGTCTCTAAAGAGTAATTGTACAGAATACAACACTAGAAAATACTCCTTTCCACTGGATTTTTGTGTTCCTACCATGCTTGAATGGCACACAGTAGTGTACCTGCTCTTAGGGCACAAATAGACTAGAAGCTATCTTGCAGCGTATTGCACATACTATTTCGAGGTGGGGTTGGTGGAGGGGGGAATCCCAGTAATGTTTGCAATGATCAGTCCTGAGAAATCTGTGAACATTCTGTGGCAGGAGAGATACCAGAAGGAGCAGGACAAGCTGAAGGAAGAATGGGAGAAGGCCCAGAAGGAGGTGGAGGAGGAAGAGCGGAGATACTATGAGGAGGTAGGGAAGTCCTCAAAGGAATGTGGCCTTGTTGTGTCTGTCACCACCTCTCATGTCTGTGGCATGTGTGCATGTGGTTGCGTCTGACTCCTGGCAGCAGGGCCCCTCACCCTCTTTAAGAGTCACATCTTATAGGCTCTAACAGACCACAATGCCCCCCAAATATGGACTGTGCCAAGGTGGTGTCCAGCCACATTCAAGGAGACACTATTATTACATCTGTTCTGCAGTCGGCATCTGCTTCTTAATCTGTCTCGGAAAGATGACATGAGAACCGAGAGATGGCTCAGCGGGGAAAGGTGCTTGCGTGCAAAGCCCGATGGCTCATTGCCCACATGAAGCCAGATGCACAAAGCGACACATGCACCTGGAGTTCATTTGTCAGTGACAAGAAACCCTGGCATGCCCATTCTCTTTCTCTCTTTCTCAGATATGTTCCTTAACAAGTGTTTTCCTTTGACCCAGGAGCGTAAGATAATTGAAGACACTGTGGTTCCATTCACTATTTCTTCAAGTTCAGCAGACCAGCTGTCAACATCCTCCTCTGTAACGGAAAGCGGTGGGACAGCGGTGAGATCATTGATTGACTCTGATTTGTGACAAAAGTAAACCAAAATAGAAGTCTAAACAAGAAGACCAAGATTTCCCATCAAGTTCACTAGCTTACACCCAGGACCAGCTATTGTCCTAGAATCCCATCAGCTCCCATTAGATCATTATGTCCCCTGTCCATCACTGCTATGGGCAAATCCTAGACTCGTCCTACGCAGCAATAAAACCATGGCACCAGCCAGATTGGCCCAGGCATGCTGGCAAGGTCTCAAGTAGGGAAACTGTGTGCTGGGATGCCCTTTCTGCTACCTGGGTCCTGGGTCACTCTTTCCTTCCACAGACATGCACTTCCCTCCATGACAACCTGAGCAGAAATGCCTGCAGTGTGTTCCTACCAGCTTCCATAAAAGTGGCTTCTAGCTTTAAAAACCTGATGAGAAATTCACATGTGTCTTTGAGGGCTGAAGAGAGTCTGGAAACACGTCCCCCAACCTAGGTCTTGGAGGTACCACATAGACACCATACCAACACTGCAGAGCCACATAGACACCACACCAGGACCACACAGCCACATTCTGCATAGAATCATAGTACTAAAAGCTCTTTGTCCTGAAGTAACAAGCCCTGTGATTTTATTTTGTTTTGAAAGGTGAGTTTTCTAGGCAATTCTCTATTGTAATAACTTTTGAGAAAGATCTAGATAGATTCACTCTAAATAACCAGAAATCAGTGGCACTAGCTAATTTGGAAGACTATTCTTTAAATTGTAGGCAGTGTGTTTGACAGATGCTTTGATGGGCTGGGGGAAAGCGTAGATAAATAGATGGTTATGAACAAGCTGTGTGCATTATGGAAATAGCACAGTGAATCCCCTTCATTTTTACAGAGAATGCATGTTAATTCTGAAAGTTTAGAGAAAAATAAACATTTTAGGTTTCAAAAGAAGAAGAAAGGAAGGAAGGGAGCATGAAACGGAGAGATATTTCAGATATCCCAAGGTCAAATATAACTGTCTACTGTGCTTAAAAATGGTTTCAAGTTATCCTTATTTTTTCCCTTAGAATAAGACAGACTTGGAAAACTGTCAAGATGAAGAAAAAGAGAGAAGGCACAAAAATCTTCTCCAGGGGGATGACAATGACTTATTGCTCAAGACTAGAGAAAGTGGTCCACTGGAGGACAGGTGGGTGTCGTACTGAGTGGTCCATGAGAATTCACGAGGCTCTTCCCATTCACTTCCAAGAAGGGAGCCTCGTGTGCAGTACTGTGTTACAGAATGCTTAAAGTCAGCATCCTTCTGCTCTTGAAATATATATATATATATATATATATATATATATGAAATAGATGTGTGTATCCTTATTTTGAAGTAACAGGGCTAGGAATTACACACATCTGTAATTCTAGCACTTGGAAAGCAAAAGCAGGAAGATCATGAATTTGAGGCCAGCTTTAGCTATATAATGAAACCTTATCTCAAAAAACTAATTAGGCAGGGTATGGTTTTGCACACCTTTTAGCCCAGCACTCAGAAGGCAGAGGGAGGAGGGTTGTTGTGAGTTCAAGGTCCTCTGGGACTGCAGAATGAAATCCAATTCAGCCTGGACTAGAATGAAACCCTACCTGGAAAAAAATTTTAATTAATTAATTTTAAGATATTGAATAGGTGAAACTTGTGTTAAATAAAGAAAACCATGTACATCACCAAAGAAGTTTGTTGACAATTCAAAGCCCCAAATCTAAATATCTGTCACCAAAAAGGAGAATATGTTGGAGGGTCAGAGGTTGGAGCAAGGACCTGAGGCCCCACTGAGCATGGTTCTGCTGTGGACCTGAACTTAGCTGCTACAGGGCCCTGTGAGCATGTTTGCTATGAGAAACAATCAAAGGATAATCAACTAACTCAATTAGTTGTGGGTAGTCACGTTACACATAAGTTCTAGTATATTCCAAGGGAAGCCAGAAACCACTGGAGCACTCAGAATACACTGAGGTGGCTATGAATTATGGTGGGCTTATCCCTGACACCCATGCCTAACCTGGAAGGGCCTCACCCAGAGCTCTGTTGCTGGCATGTCCTTTGTGAAATGGACTTTGCCTCTGGGCAGATATCAGAGATACCAGATAGGTATAGGTATCAGCAAGTATGTGTGCATCTGCACATGTGTAAAGTATCTCAGCAAGGTTCTGAATTCAGATCCCCAGAATGACTGGGAGCTCCTGCATGTGCCAATCAGGAGCCTGGGGCAAGTGTAGGCGGCTCCAAAGTCCACACACTGCATTCTCTGTTTCCAGAACATCTGTTTCCAGTTAGCACTGCTTCAAGGCTTCAGGAAATTAAAACTACTAGTGAGGAGGATTCGTGTGCATTTCTGCTCCTTCTCCAGACAGGAATTGCATGTAAATGTTTCCTCTTCCCAGACTGTCCCCATTGTCATCAGAAACTTCTATCTCCTTCATTTCTCTTTTCCTTGAACACAAAAACTAAGGCCAAGGCGTTAGTATGTGGTGCAAAGGTTTCCATGTGGCCAAATGGTTCCTTTATTTCACTGAGCTTTGAGACTAACAGTGTGTTGCTACTTAGCCCAGACTGGTGTGGAACTTGTCTATGGTCCTCTTGTCTCTGCCTCTTGGGTGCTGAGATTACAGGTGTGTGCCACCATGCCCAGCCTCCAAATGGTTTCTACAATCATTTCTCTCCTGTGAAAATCTGGGCGCATCCAGTTAGCTTGGGGATCCCTTGAAATGATTAGTAAGAAGAGCTTTGTGGACCCGGAGAATGTCAGAAATGACCCATTTCTTGAGCTTATTGAAGTGACGGACACAAAAAAA
>PVHP010006778.1:0-59249 GCA_004024765.1 Zapus hudsonius | reverse complement strand
AGCCTTAGAGCAGGGTCTTGCAACCCTATCCCAGACTTGTTGGCTTCCTGAGTCTCTGGAATTTCCTTCCTGCACTGCCCTCCCAAGAAGGCATGTTCATTTCTAGTTTCTTTGAGCTTCTTTACATCCTGCCCCATACTATAGGCTGCCTTCTTATAAACATCCTCAGAGACCCACCAGGATAATTAAACAGGTCAAGTTGACAAAAGATAACCATCACAAGTCCACCTCTTGCCAACTTGACATCTCTTTACATCATACTTAATTTCCAATTGAAGACAGTAACAAGATCATAGTTCTGCCTAACATGATATAACTATACCATGTAAAACCAGAAATGCATAATTTCCCCCCAACACAAGGTAAGCTCCCTTAACTATGAGTTCTGTAAAATCAACACAAGTTACATACAATGGCAGAGTAAACATTTCCAACTTTTATGAGGCAAAATAAGACTGGACCAATGCAAACTCAACAACACTAGGCAAACATCAAACATCTGCAGTTCAAGTCTTAAATCACAACCAATGACTGACAGTCTAGATTTTCCAATTCTATCCCTCCAGCTTGGCTGAGTAGCTGGGAAAAGCTTCCATCCCTAGCCATCAGTGCTCCATGGTAGCCCTTGCACAGTCCTGGTATATCCAAAGCATCTTTGGGTCTCCATTGCAAACCACAATTCATCTTCTAATGGCCTCACTTGCTGATCAGGGACTTAACACCCTGTTCCATATACCACATCTCGGCAGCGGCTCCTGGAACCATGTGCATTTCATGACCTAGTTCATGCATGCATTCCTCATGCTTCCAAAAGCAATATCAGGTATGCAGGACACAGCCGTGTTTTTAATTCAGAGATGAAATAAATCATGACCTTGAAGAGCAAGTTAGTTCTTTTCAGCTATCTCCAGCCAAAAGAATTTGCACAGTCTTTCATTCAGTCCTTCCTTGGTGGAAACACCTCAGACATCCTTTCCTTTGCTTCAATATAAAGTAGATAGGCTATCTTCTTTAGGATTGTTAATGTTACCAATTAATTTAGGATTGTTAGTGTTACCAATGGCAGCTTCAGTAACCTAAAACCAATCTGTGCCTATTAGTTAAACTTCCTTTGAGTTTTTTTCAGCCTAAAACCTTAAAATTCTCAGTTCCACATCATTAGCCAAGTACATTAGCCCATTATTTAAATTCAACCTTGATCAAACTCTCTGGTCAGGGGCAGGAGAACACAACCAGTCTTATTCCAATAACACAGTTCTAATAACTTTATCTTCAGTCTCTCCTTCCCCTTAGAAAGTTCACAAGACAAGCCTGCAAATGAACATAGCATTTTCAAGTTCTCACCATAATAACTCATAAAACGTGGTTTACCACTCTGGAAGGCATCTTCAGTTGCATGTACCAAGTCCATGTCCATTCCTCCAGCACACAAGTTCTAGATGACTAAAATCCACACGGTCAGATTCATCTCAGCCAATATCACCCTACTCCTGGTACCAAAACTGTTGTAGTCAGCCACACACTGGGATGCTGGGATGAACCTCCAAACCAGGCATAGTTATGTGAAGAAAGGTTTTATTGAAACTACAGATGCAGGAAGAAGAAGAGAGACCTAGGAAATAGATGAAGGGATTTGAGGGGTCAGGAATCACCTCGACTCTTACTATACAGCTTGTAAACTTGTATATGAGTGTGATTTTAAAGAGACATTCACTGTATTATCAAAAGACTCTAAAGCATTTCAATGTAAAAGGATACACAAGTACATGATACAAATGTGGTGATGAGAATGTGGTGTGTTGTTCTCTCTCTCTCTTTCTCTCTCTTTGTGTATCTCTGCTTCTAAATTAATTAATTAATTAATTTAAAAAAAACTTGCCCATCCACAGGAGAAACAATCTATGATACAGTGCTATTTTAAGGCCAAACTTGAAGATGTTCTCCTTAGTTCCAGTGCTGATAATTTAGAAAATTAAGTTTCCAACTAATACAATTTGATAAGCTGTCTTGATTATACAAAACCCATAAATTAAAAACAAGTTATTGATATTTTGGAACCGTTCTTTGTTTAGACAATATCTTAATTTTCTGGTGTGTTTAAAAACTGTTTACTCTTGCCAGCTACAGAGAACAAGTATTTCTTTTTTTTTCCTCACAGGATTTTTTGATGGACCACACTGTACCCAATGACAAGAATTATATTTATGATTCTTTTTGGTAAACTTGGGACATTGTTCAGGAACACAATGCCCTCGGAATTAATTCTGTTTTAGAACATAATTTTCAGTACTTTGATGAGAAGATTTTTAAGTAGTTTTAATGAACACTTATTAAATCTTATGCAGTTTATGTATGCCCTTGTTTAATCTTCAATATGGTCCTTCCAGTTCAACGAATTGTCTTTGCTTTTATTCATGTGTTATAAGTTAGGAAATGCTTTAACCTCTAAAACTTAAAGATTTAACCACAAATTCATGGTATTAAAAATTATGTATGTGTTGTGCATATCCATGTGCATTTATGAGTGTGAGTGCATTTTGCTGTGTGTGGAAGACAGAAGACAACTGGGCTGGTTCTCACCTAGCACCTTGACTGAGTCAGGTCTCTCAATATTCAGTGCTATGTTTGCTATTTGTAAACCTCCAGGAAGTTAGTTATCCTGTCTCCACCTCACTTCTCATAGTAGGCACACTCAGATTACAGAAGCCCACCACAGCTTCTGGCTTTTATGTGGGACCTGGAGTTCTGAACTCAGGTGCTCAAAGTTGCTTGGCAATCATTTTATCTATTGAGCCATCTCTCTAACTCCTAAAGGCTGCCCCAAGCCAGTCAGTTATAATACAAATGGGCGGCAGTTTATTCAAAATACAATGATTTATAAATACTTACTGGAGAATTTATACATGCTTGGATAATAAAATTATATGTTTATTTCTAATAGAGTCTTTTTTATAGTGTTTAAATAACATTACATGGCTTCAGGGATATAGATAAAAATCCCAAAACATTGACAATCACTACTGCTATTATTACCACTCCCCAGATGTAATTATAGTGTTCACTTGTGTAGATAATTTTACGACTTATCAGTAAGTTGTTTTCTCAAATTTAATTTATAGAAAGATATTCTCTTTTTCTTTTCCCTTCTCCTTTATGGACTGATTTGCACTCACTAGACATACCACATGTCTATGCCACTCTGGCAATAAACATGGCCATGTATGTAAGCTTTGGTCCGTCAGATGCAATAGAAATATTGTGTGAGATAGAGTAGAACGGGGGTGGATTCTTCTATTTTCCCCACTGAATGGATATTGTAATGTGGTGGGTGGGAACCAAGGAGCCACAGCTTGCAAATGTGGATAAAGTTTGTATAATAGGAATAGTGGGTTAGGAGCTCTGGATGGTTTGGCACAACCTTCTCTTCTAGTCCAAGGTTACCAAGAGTAATGAATTTCAATCTTCTTTGTGTTATGATTATTCTAGATTTTACTTTCTTTTGCTATATGCAGCTTGTAGACTATCTCACCTGATTGAACAACATGGCCGGGCTGCCTTTTGCTCTATTTTGGGTTTCTTCCCAAGATTTTCCTCTTCCCACACTATTATGAGAGGTGGAGCATACTTGATCCTTTCTCTGAAATGAGACATGAGATAATGCATGTGAAGTTGCTGGGTGAATGATGTGGTGGTACACAGAGTCTCTGGATAATTGTTTATAACCCTATTTCTCACCCTCTGAGACTTGCAGATATCTGACTGCATCTCCAACTCTTTCCAACTTCTAGCAGGGACTGTGTTAGACACCTAGTGTTGGAGCCAAAACTCTCATTTGCACCTCATGAAAAGTCGTCACAACAGGCAGAAAAGTTCTGGTCAAATTATACTCAAACTCTAATGGGAAGCAGAAAACTTTTATTCATACTATTTCATGACTTTGTTTATTTGAAGTCTGTGTGTGCAAAGGTTACACACAGGAAACATTTTTATTCATCTAGAAGATGATGTAATGGTCCTTTAGTTAACATGTCACACGGTATTAATAAGATAAGAAAAATCTTGGTTACCTCGAAGCCTATAAGTTAGAACACACATGCATATGTGTGTGTGTGTGTGTGTGTGTGTGTGTGTGGGAGAGAGAGAGAGAGAGAGAGAGAAAGAGAGAGAGAGAGAGAGAGAGAGAGAGAGAGAGAGAGAGAGAGAGAGAGAGAGAGAACCAGAATATGCAAACATGGGTACCCAGCATTAAATTGTGGATGGAAGATAATGGCCTGATGACACCAAAAAGAAAATGAATAAATAATCCATGACACAATGCGAATATCTGTGATTCATATAGTGAGGAACCATTTCACTTTTACCAAATCTACATCAGGGCTCTAATGACAGAGGGAATGAATACATCCCTGTATTCCACTTTATGTGGCAAAGTAAAAATTTTAATTATTTTGCAAATTATAAAGTGTGTTCTATTTTTAAATTCTTTTTATTAAGTTGTCTAGGTTTTCATAGAAAATCCCAAATTATTTTAGCAAATGGGAGATTTCCCTCCAGGAGATGGAAAAAAGATAAGAAAAAAGAAGCCCAAGCAATGAGAAGTAAAAGGAAAACATAGAATATGATTTTTTTTCTATTTTTATATTTTATTTATTCATTTTCAAGCAGAAAGAGAGAGAGAGAGAGAGAGAGAGAGAGAGAGACAGAGAGAGCACCAGGGCCACCACCTTGTGTGTCTGGCTTATGTAGGTACTGGGGAATTGAACCCAGAGCCTTAGGCACTGGAGGCAAGTGCCTTAACCACTGAGCAATCTCTCCAGCCCAGAATATGATTTCTAAGAAGACATAAAAAGTAAAATTACAAGAGGTGAAGGAAGAATAAAGAGTATTATGGTGTATATTCTACAGGAGCACATATACCTAATCTCATCAAGGTGACTATTTGATTCACATACCTTTTAGTTTATTTCTCTCACCTTTTAAACCAAAAACAGGAGTTGCAAGGACATTTTATTTATTTATTTTTTATTTATTTTTATTTTTTTAATACATTTTTTTTATTGTCCATAATGAGTTACAACATTTAGTGGGCAAACAATGAGTTGTTATCCCCAATTCCCTACTGCCCTCCCCTCCCCCCTCAACTGGATAACCTCCTCCATGGGTCGTCTGGATCAGGACATTTTTTATTTATTAGTTTCATTACCCAGCAAGTGCTTAAAAGTCGAATGTAAAGGCAGAAAGAACCAAAGGCTCTACCAGAGGCCAGCTGAGTGTAGGTGGACAGAAAGAAAGGAAGAGTAGAGAGCCAGAAAAAATGTCTGTGAGAATAAGCATTAGATGTTTCCCCATTTCTTATCATTACTCAACTCAGGTTCTTTATGGAGCTAATGCTTTCAGGACTTATTGATTTACTTCGCTGGTAATTACACTATCATTGACCTGCATATTTCTTTCCTACATGAAGGTTGAATTTATTTAAAAACTAGTCATGGTCAGGCAACGGGCATGCCTTAATTAGGAGGTCCTACTGTGGAACAGCTCTATGTAGATATTGGGAGTCCAGGAACTCATTCTGCCTCAATTCTTAATTCTAAGAAGCTCTTAGAATGCACTTTCAAAATTAATCACGTTTCAGCCAAAACACGACACAAAACAACGTAAAGAAAATTGATTAAAATTATGAGTGTTTGACATGAGAATACAAAGTAATGAGACAAGATATTATTCTTTATAATTTTTAACAAGTTAGCAAAACCTGTGACATGCAGATTGTGCATACTGTCTACTGCCAATGCTCAACATACCTCCGTTACCTTTTATGTGATACGGAGATGATGAAACATGTACACTGTGGATTTGCTACAGACAGACTAAAGACAAAGCCAGGCACTCAGGGAAGTATATAACAGGCACTGTAATGTGTTGGCTACTGCAGCTTTATATCATAGTTATTAGTAGTACTAAGCTTCAAAAATTGTTCAGAGTTCCAGAAAGGCACAGTCACTTTAGTTTATTGAAGCATCCAATATATTAATCAATTGGCAAATGGAATCATAAAAATTAAGATAGGGCTGGAGAGATGGCTTAGAAGTTAAAGGCACTTGCATGCAAAGCCTGATGGCCTGGGTTCAATTCCCCAGTACCCATGTATTCCAAATGCACAAAGTGGTATATGCATGTGGAGTTCATTTGCATTGGCAAGAAGCCCTGGCATGCCCATCCCCCATCCCCTCCTGTGAAATAATAAATTAATAAGTATCAAAATAATAAAATGTTAAAAGTATATTTAATCATTCATATATAAGAAATTGATGCTTTAATGCCAAGAAATAGAATTATCATTTATCTTTCTGTTTATCTACCTACCCATTATCCATCCATCCATCCACTCACTCATCCATCCATCCATAAAAGGCAACTTGGAGGTGTTTTGTAGATATTATATTTAAGGTGAGTGGCCTTCCTCCCATCCCATGACAGGCTCTGAGGTTGACACGGGAGCACTTCTCAAATGGTGGAGCCACAAGAAGAGCATTTTAGGTGTAAGATAGAAAAATGGTCATAAGTATGTAGGTAAAAATATACAACGAAATCCTGGAAATCACAAACTATGCTAGGTGTATCGTATAGAACATTCAAGAAAGTGAGCTGGGAAGGAGCACTAGTGCAATGGAGGAGCCTGGGCCTGGGGGAGACAATCAACAGCTTTTAAATTCTGCCAAATATTCCACTTAGTGAGGGGAAGCCTGTGATTGGAACTGGGGATCAGTGCAATATGCACCAGATCCCGTACTCTTGGGCTCCCAAGAAAAGAAGTGCTATGGGACCAATTGAAGGGGAAGCTACTAAAAATAGAATCTAGGTAATCCAGAATTGTGTATATTTGTTAACCTACACTGATCTCACTCTCCGATGGAGATTGTGTTTGTATTTTTCAGGATGCAGCAAGAGAGGTGAGGCCCATCTAACCCTATCAACTGACTGTAGGCCGATAGCAGAGATTCTTGAAAGAGATGAGGCACCACAGTCATACCGTGGAGGATCCATATGGAGCCCCACAGAGAATGACGGGATGAACAAGGGACCCACAGCCGCAGGCATTCAATTAACACAGGATAAGCCAGGGGGACAGAAAGCAACAATTTTCAACACAAAACCCCCTAAGCGCACAACATTAAAGCAGCCTTAATACTCACCCACCATGACTCAGGGAACTGAGCGGAAGAGGTGGCAGAAAGATTGTGAGAGCAGTGGAGGGGGAGACTATCCAGAGGCATGGCACCCCTCATTAACAACACACTTGGGCCAGGAGAACCAGGCTGAGTACTAGGCTATCCATGGTCCCCTGCCACAAGGACTGATTCAGAAGATCCACGGAAGAGGATATCCAGCTGATTGGGCATGGGGAGGGGGGCATTGGGGCATTGGGGAATTGGGGTAACAACTCATTGTTTGCCCACTAAAAATGTAACTCATTATGGTCAATATATATATTTATTATATATATTTCATATATATATATGGAAGAAAGTGAGCTGGGTATTCGGAAGGACACAAACCAGTAGGTTAGCAGAGCATAAATGATCTTTCTTAAACCTGCTTGTATGTGTTGGTATGTGTATGTGGACATATATGGGAACTGCATTTTTAAGGATTAGTTTGTAGTACTGTATAATAAGACCTCATACAGACAGGTAGAGAATTGGAAAGAGGCTGTGGTGGTTTGAATGTAGAATGTCCCCTCAAAGCCTCATATATATGGGATGAAGCCTTGGATTTGAATCCCAGCTGGTGGAACATTGGGGAGATGGAAACTTGGCTGGAGATGTGTCACTGGGGTTGTGTTTATGCTTCCAAACATTGTGCTTTTGGAAGCTCCTTCTCAGGTGCTATGACAAGATGTGATGCACAGGTGTCTGCTCTGCCGTGCTTTCCCCTCTGCGATAAACCTTCTGCTTGAAAATATAAGCCTAAATAAATCCTTTCCTTCCACAAACTGCTTCTGACTGGGTGTTTTGTCTTAGCAACAAGAAGGTAACTACTGCAGAAGACCAACAAAGGGAAATGAGAGGAACAAGGGGGCAGATAGGAAAGGCGTGCTGGGGGCAGATAATTACAGTACTTGTTTCTGCCTCACATTGGTTTCAACTCATAGACATGCCTGTCTCCAGCAGCTTGAGAGGTAGCCACTAATAAAAAAAGAGAATTAATCCTAACAAAGTGCCTCTAGTGAACCTCATTGCTCATTCACACACTCACCTGCTAATTTGCATATTCATCTTTACCCCCTCACCTGCTGCTCCTGAAGAATGGGTGCCATGAAAATAACTCTACGAAAATACTTCTATCACAGTCTAGGCTTCATTTGTTCCTATTTCCACAAAACCCGATTTTCTAAAATTTTCTAAATTCTTTCTTCTCCCTTTCTCCTGGTTTCTTTTCACAGACTTTAAACGTGCTCAAAAAGCTTCCATTCATGATTTCCTCCTTTTTTAGTCCACTCATATCTTCCATTCATACTTTCTGTTCCACCAAGGGCTCTTTCTTCGGCTTCCTTCTCTTTCCATCCCATACACCTTTCCCATGTTTCTGACCTCGCTTAACAACAACGTGTTCTTATCCCCAAATCTTGTTCTTAACCCACAAGCTCCAGCGATATACCCAAGAGGTTGCAGCATGGACTCGTAGTTTCTCTGGGGTAGAAGTCGTTACTTTCTCTTCCACCCTGCTGTTCCTGAACCTCACATATATCATAGAGAAATAGTCCAGCATTTTAATGTGGCCAGCTACAACACTCAGAGGAATCACAGGTATCTCTTTCCTTCATCTTTCCTCCCCATCAATCTTCACTTTTACTGCTCTTTCGGTTGTCATTCGTTGAATGTAAGCAATACACAGATCCAATTATTCATTGGAAATCTAAGGAGTAACAACTAAAGCACCAGTGCTTTCCTAAATATATCTATAAATACATATACACACAGATTATAAAGGTGACACATGCTTTGACATTTCTCATGTTTCTCTCGTTCAGATTCTGAGAGTACTTCACCTGTCCTAGACTGTCCTGTGCAACACTATGACAATTCCAGACCTCACATTAAGGAGGGTGGACTTGGGTTCTTGGAGCTTTGGGTCCTCCGATGGCATGATGTCATGGAGAAGAATTGGAATACTGGTAGAGGAAGCCACTGAGCTTAGCCTTACAAGCATCCCCACCAGGCACAATTGCAAGTCATTATTCAATTGACTAATACTGGGGCATCAGAATTTAACCTGGCCCAAACTTGACCCACAAAATCACGAAATAGTATCAAACCATTTCCAACTGAATTTTGAAGTTACTTGTTAGAAGCAATTGATAAGCAGAACTAAAAGAATAGACTGGTGAGCACTGGGTTGAGTTTCTGACCAGAAGCAAGTTCAGTGATTCGTCTTACATTCATGGCTCCTTACTGAAGAAGTCCCTGGAGACAGTTTCACAAAGAGTCATACGTGATTTAACTTTTCTATGGACACTTGTGAGAGGAAGTGTCCAGCTCACTTGGCTGCTATTAAAAAAGGAATAAAAATTGCATCTATTGTCCACTGAAGCAGCATTCAAGCATACAATAGGGAAGAAAGAATTTTTCCAAAAGGAAGTTGAAGTGATGCTTAAAATGGGAAATGAATCTTGGACAAATATATTCCCAAATTATAAAAATCTTCCAATATGAGCTCTACCTCTAAACATCTCCAGAAGCCTTTACCTTCCTCAGCCAGCTTCATTTAGTTCCCATATCTACATACCTGGGACACTGCAGTGGCTTTTTGATCCATCCCTGCTTGCAGAGGACCTTCAACATTTTCTTCTGATCCCACATATTTCATTTTGAAAGCGAGTAAGACTGGCGATCTAGACAGACACATGCAAGAATGAACTTTGAATCATGCCTCACAACACAGACAAAGGCTAACCCCAATGCTTTACACATCTAAAATGTAACAACTAAAACAATCAAAATTTAGAAGTCAATTTCTATGAGCTTGGATTGTACAATTCTTTCTTACATAAACGCCAAAGAAGCACAAGCAAAACACTAAAATCTATATTAGATCTCATAAAATTAAAAAAAAATATGGGGGAAAGGGTGCATCCAGAAACTCAAGATAATTCAGAGGAGAGTAAAAAATTGGAAATCATATAATTTATAAAGGATCTGTACTCAAAATATATAAAGAATTCCTACAATTCAGAACAATTCAATTCAAGCAAATTGCCAAAGACTTTGAATTGACATTTTTTCCATGAATTGGGAAAATAAATAATCAACCCATGAAAAAGGCTCAATGTAAATAGAAACCAGTACAATATGTATCCCTTCAAATGTTCTAGAAATAATAAAGGTAAAAGGAAAGAGAAGAATATATTCACAAAAAATATTCAGAATTTGGAACTCTCAGACATTGCCTGTAGAATGACAAGTACTTTAAAAAACAATGAAAAATAATTTCATACTTTAAACATATCAAATACATACATGATCAAACAATTCTACTTCAAAGCATAGACCCATGTGAAATTAGTGCATGGATCTATGCAAACACTTGCTCAGGAATGTTCAGAGCATCATTCTTTTGACAGCTAAAATAGTGAAAGATACTAAATGCCTGTCAATTGACAAATGGACGTATGAAAATGTATTATATTCATATTGGTGAATATAATCAGTCACAAAACAACAAAATGGCCTATTAATCTTCAAAAACCTGAAAGAAGTCAATCAAAAGTTCTATGTATCATATAGATCTTTTTATATTTAAAGCCCAGGATAGACCAATCTACAGTGATAGAACGTAGACGAGTGGTTGTGAGGGGTAGAGAGATGACTACTGGTGGGTATGGAGTTGATTTTGAGGGTGCTGATAATGCTTAGAGATTAGAGAATTATGATGGTTTTATGTCTTTAATGAATATATTAAATGCCACAGAACTGAAAACCTTAAATGTGTCAGTTTGTGAAGTGTGTCTCAATAATGCTAATACTTTCAAGACTTGGTGAAGTCACCACGATTTAAAAGCTCTCAATAATTTCTTATTGTCTGTCTCCAGGCTTCTTTGGCTGGGTATGTTAGGGTTCACAGAATGGAGTGGAAACTGCATTACCATGAATACAAGTTCTTATTGCTATTTCTTGGCCCATGGTTCTTTCTTACTCCTTGACAGTCTGGTAATCATAAATCCTTTCTACTAGCCATGCAGAACCACTTGTGTCTGGCTCTATTTTACTTTTCTGACTTGGAACTTCTGTTACTTTTAGCTGTATGTTTTCCCCACCCTAATTTGTACTTAATATGGTTTCAATCTCTTACTCTTCCATCAAGACTTTCCTTACCTTCTTCTACCTATTCCAGTTACAAAAATGTTCTGCATAAAAGACTGATTATCAGGGCCAGCAAAATGAATGTTATAAAAGTATAGCTCAGAGAAAGAAAATACAAGTAGATTATCCACACCTCCAGAAAGAAAACTGCAAAGATACGGATCATAGAAGTTAGCGTAGGAGCCTGCTTTCAGGAACAAGGCCCTTGTAATGAACTGGTCTTTGTTTTGTACTCTGAGATTTGGATTAGGATGCAAGGGTTAAAGACAGAAATTCTGATTTCCCATAGCTTGGGTCTCAACCACTGCCTGGTGGTGCATCTTGACAGTCTCACCAAGACTCATGCAATGAAGGATATGATGGTTCTTCATATGTCCACCCATTTCTAAGCCTAAAGTTGTTTGAGAATATATGATTAATTTAAAGCTGTAGGAAGATATGGCATGTATACAGCTAAAGCAAAGACACCTGGCATGAAGCTTTCTAGCTGCTAAGGAAGGTGAATGTCAGCATTGCCCCTGAGTATCCACAGACACACATGACCCTCCATCCTTTTGTGAGGCATGTTATCCTGTTAATAAGAGGACTGAACGTTAACAAGAAATGCAATTTTGAGGTTGCTTTTGACTAATGACCTTTTAAACTAGGTCAGTGACACCAGAAAAAGAATAATGGAAGAACATGGAATCAGAGCAACACAACTAATGGTTATCCACTAAATCCAGTGAGACTGATCTCCTCAGGGATAGTTAATCCTTTTTATTTTTTGTATGTGCGTGTTCATATGTGTCAGGTTCTGAGTATAGTAAGTGTGGTTGCCTTGCATGATGAAATGGAGAGCCAGCCCTCATCAGAATCCAGTCCACAGCCATTTCTCCTCTGACCAACCTGGAGTTCATCAAAGTGACACCAATATGCTTGAGTGGCTAGTGGACAGCACCCAGTGCTCAGCTCATTGGATATAGCCTGAGTGTGACCCCAAAGGAGAAGGCTGGACCAATGAAGGAAATGAAACTTTCTCCAGATAGCTTATCTGTGGTTGTGCCAGGGCTTATGGTGGCCACCAAATATGAAGTGAGTGTCCATGTTCTCAAGGACATATTGACAAACATATGAGCTCAGGGAGTCATTATCACTCTGGAGAATGTCCACACTCCAAGAAGTATCCGTGTGACAGAAGCTAGGGAGTCCACCATCACCATTAACTGGAAAAACAAGACGGAGATGATCAATGGCTTCAAAGTTGATATCATCCCAGACAGTGGCCAGAACCCAGTTCAGAGAACCATCAGCCCAGATATTAGAAACTGCACGATCACAGGTTTATAGCCAGGCACTGACTACATGATCCACCTGCACATCCTGAATGCCAATGAAGCACCCCTGTCATCACTAAAGTCTCTGCTGCCACTGATGCACCATCCAACCTGTGCTCCTTGCTGGTATCATGGAAGGTGTCCTGTGCTAGAATTACTGGCTACATCATCAAGTATAAGCCTAGATCCCTTCAGAGAGAAGTGGTCACTCAATTCTGTCCTGGTTTCACTGAGGCCACCATTATTGGCCTGGAGCCAGGAACTGAGTCCACCATCTATGTAATTGCCCTGAAGAACAACCAGAAGAATGAGCCGCTGATGGGCAGGAAAAAGTTGGTTGATTTTTCAAACTGGTAACCCTTCTACACCCCAATCATCATGGAGCAGAGATATTGGATGCTCTACCCACAGTTAAAAGACCCCACTCAATACCAGCTTCTGGGTATGATACCAGGAATGGTATTCAGCTTCTTGGCACATCCCATAATTAGCTCAGTGTTGGACAGCAAATGATCTTTGAGGAACATAGTTTTAGATGGATCTTGCTACCCACCTTGGTCACCAAAGTAGGGCACTGACCAAGACCATACCTACAAAATGTAGATGAGGATAATCAAATTGATCATGCGCCTTAGGGAGACATAGATCACCACCTCTTACCTCATGTTATGGGGTGCAATCCAAATTAATCTACAGGACAAGAAGCTCTCTTGGAGACCTTCCCAGGAGAGTTCAAAGTAATGATTTCATATCAGCTTGATGGCTCAACAAAGAGTCCTTGAAGTTCAGTTCAGAGTTTGTGGGACTTCCAACACTACCACTCTGATGGAATGCCACTTACAATATCATGTTAGAGGCACTAAAAAGCCAAAAAATGCACAAGGTTTGGGAGGATGTTGTTACTGTGACCAACTCTGTCAATGAAGGCATGGTGACTCTGGATAACTCCTGCTTTGATCCCCACTTAGTCTCCAACTTTTCCATTCGAGTGAAGTGAGGGTGGTCATCTGAATGTGTCATTGAACTCACATACCTGTGCTGAGGCTTTGGCATTTCTGAAGTGATTCATTTAAATAGTGCCATGACAACAGTGTGAGCTACAAGATTGGTGAAAAGTGAATCACCATGGAGAAAATGGTCTGAGGCATCTGGTGCCTGGGAATGGAAAGAAAAATTCCAGTGCGATTCCCAGAAGGCCACCTGTTGCACTGATGGAAAGACATACCACATTGGAGAACAGTGGCAGAAGGAGTATCTTGGTGTCATTTGTTCAAGGGCTGTTTCTGTGAAAACTACCACAGACCTGGCATTGAATCCAGTTCCCACAGCTCCACTGGCCAGTCCTTCAACCAGAATACACAGAGAACATCAGTATGCACCATACAAAGAGAACATCAGTAGCACAGTATACACAGAGAACACTGCTATACACAATATACACAGAGATAATTGGTACACACAGTATACACACAGAAATCCATATACATATTATGCACAGAGATCATTGGTACACACATTATACACAAAGAAATCCATATATAGTAAGCACAGAGATCATTGGTATACATAATATACACAGATATCATTGGTACACACAGTATACACAGAGAAATCCATATACATAGTATGCACAGAGATCATTGTATCATTGGTATACACAGTATACACAGAGATTATCAGCATACACAGTATACACAGAGAAGTCCGTATACATGGTATGCACAGGGATCATTGATATACACAGTATACACAGAGATCATCAGCATACACAGTGCACATCAGAGAACAACACAGATGTTAATTGCCCCATCTAGTGCTTTATGTCTTTAGATGTGCAGACAGACAGAAAACTCCAGAGAATGATATTAGCAACCCAAAGAAACAAGCATGCTTCTTTGCCACGGTTGGTCCAAATTGGAGGGATGCTAGCAAATTCCACCTTTGAGTGCTTCTGTTCCTTAAGCCTCTGCCACTAGAAAATTCTTCAGCCTAGGCTCAACTCACAGTTTTTCCAAGCACCACCCTGGGTGTGGGTGTGAGGGGGTTGAGACTTGTCTCAAAGACAGTTTGTTGCCTGTTTGCTGCTTCAGAATATTCAGTACTGCTCAGTATTTTCAAAGAATCAAAGATTCTCAGAGTGATTTGGTTTGAAACTAACAAGAAAGCATAGGTAGACGACCAAGATCCAAAATGTACTGAATAATATCACCAAAAATCTTAAGTAGCAAAGTTACCCAAACACTCTACATTTATTTAATTGTCTGGCCTGCAGTACTGTAGAAATAGCAAGTCCTGTAACTGTGATATTTAAAATTCACTTTGTCCAAAAAATTGCCTATTATTTATCAAATTTTCCCAGTATTTTTATATGAAAAAATGGATTGAAGACATTATAGGAATCTGTCATAAGTATAGTTGGTGATTTTTTATACTGTATGTGCCAAAGCTTTATTACTGTGGAAAAACAACTGTTTTAGTAAAAGATTTACATTCCACAACTCAAAAAAAAGCAGAGGCTGATAAAAATGAGTCTCTGCTCCTTAATGGTCACAATGTTCTGGATCTGAAATATTTTGCTTCCTACATACATAGGAAATTTTTATTTATGTATAGTTTCCATGTAACCTATTTTCCCCATTCAAGTTCTCTGTCAGGCTCCAGAAGACACTGTTTGTTAGGATCCCCATGAAGTATTAGAAAACTAAGGTGTGTTTTAAAAGGTCTTTTCTGGGACACTGAAAACTATCCACTGCTCTGTTGATGCAAGAATTCTTTTCAATTGAGACATGATCCCTGACTTCACATATCATGAATAATGTGCTAAAGTTTAAAAAAAACATTTTAGGAAGGCATTTGTTATATACTATTCTGTAATGGTCACTGTCTACTAAAGGTGCAGACAATTAACTTTTAGTTGGTGATTCCTTCAATTTTAAGGAAACATTTTTGATTTGGTCTTGATGTAGTTTAAATGCACTGTACGAACTTCCTTTTTTTTCCTGCAAGAGTATAATTTGGTTCATAAATTGCAGATGGTGGAATCATGCTAAATGAATATCCTCGCTGCTCAGAAAATTAATTCTTTTGACAGAACTATTCACTTAAAATGGAGTGAATATTTAACTTTATATATTAAAGGTTTGAATGAAGTATCAGTGCCTTCATTTTCATATACTGCCTCCTCAATAATTTCATACTTCATTTCTCTTTAACTGCAGTATGGGGTATTTGAGTCATATTTGTAAGTTGCCTTTGCCAAACATTTTTCTTTCATACATTCTCGAATTTTTTTTCTTGGTTTGGTGTTTCTTGTTCCCTGTCATTTGCCATCCAAGGAAAATGACTATAATCAATAAATGTAAGTTCAGTGATCTTAAGCTATACAGGAGAAAGGTTAAGCATAGGAGCTTAAGGATTAAATCTAGAACTTTCCATCTTTTACTATATGAACTTTGGCAACCTAGTGAAAACATGTGATGAAAAAGAGTTTCCTGATACATAGAATGGCAGTCACTACCAGTTTTTCTAAAGAATAGATCAAGATATACAGATAGCTGTAGTTCTATCAATGGGTACATGGATGCACACATCATCTGTAAGATAGCTAATATTTGCTCTATATTAGGACATCACCACATACCCCACATGCTCCTGGCCCTCATGTGTGCGAATTTTCGAAGTCAACCTCTCCCCCACCAATGCATGCAAAATGCAATCCTACCATGTTTATGTCTACTGCTGTCTGTGTTCACGCCCTAAGGAAGTTCTCTTCCACTTCTAGGTTTTCTATGTTTTTGTCTCTGCTTCTGACCATTTTATTTACTCTCTTATTTGGCCATTTCTCTCTTCTATCCGATGACTGACAGCACAATGCTGACACACTTCAGACATTCAATAAAAATGTATCATTCATTAAAAATGAAGATCTCTGCAGCACGAAACAGCTCATAATATCTACCTGCTAATCTACTCTGACTCCCGGAACATCTTCCTGTGCTGTATTTGTGTTGTCATTTACTATTTTAGAAGTGACAGTTTTGTCTCCCAAATATGCTTTCCATAATACCTTTGATGAATATTGCATTAGTTTAAAATACTTATTTTAAGTTTTATGACTTGATTTTGCTGATTTTAATTGCTAAAGGATCTGAAAAGTAAACATTATTTTTTGAAAAGTTCATAGGATCAACTTATACATTAACTCACTCCAAATGATCAGTACCTGTCATCTATGATACGTTTGATGACTTGAAGTTATTAGTCCCAGGAGCTGGAAAGCGGGACTTGGCTGACACTATGTGCCAGAGGTGGAAGGGGAAGGGATAGAGACATCCAGATTGTACATCTGGCATTCTGTCCTTTGCATGTGTACGTGGTTTGTGTGTATGTGTATATGCTTGCACACATGTGTGTGCATGTACGTATATGCTTCTGCATATGGAGTCCAGAAGTTGACATCATTGTCTTCCTGGGTCACTCTCAACATTCTTTCCTGAGACAGGCTCTCTCACTTGAACTCAAGGTTTACTGATCCAGTAACTCCAGCTATGCAGCTTCCCCTCAGAATCCTGCATCTCCACAAGCTGAGCACCAGGATTACAGGCAGCTGCCGCACCCTACAGCATTTATGTGGGTGTCAGGGTTCTGAATTCTGGTCCAAACACTTGTGTGGCAAGCCCTTTGTTCACTAAGCTATCTCCCCAGCCCATGATATTCTTGATATACATAGTACAGAATAATTTTATGAAATAGATATTTATATTCCATGAGTGTAGGTAAACCTGGATGCCAGATTAGGAACTAGTGACCTAGAGAGCATGGTGATACAAGATTTAAAATTTTTGTTTTCATTTTTTAGATTTATTATTATTTTTAGAATGAAACAAAGTGCTTGGGGGATTTTCATCATGGATGACTAGTCACCCCAAAGGATCTTTATGCTCTAGTACCTCCCAGATTTTAGATCATGGATGTTAAGTATATTTTTGATATGCACATTAACAAAATAGGCTATTGGTGAACCATGTGATCCTGAGGACCAGAAAAGACCTTAGCTATAAGTATCCAAAACAGTGCATGTCCAAGAGGCTATGGACCACTATACACTGAGGTGAAGGATCTCTGATATCTGGATTAAGCTGTGAATTGGAAAGTATTGAAGCTGTCCCATGAGAAATCTGCATATTCCTCCAGAAGAAGGGATCCAAAACATATGCCAATGATAGCTCCACAGATTGAATTGGATACAATATGAGCTCATGCATGACACAAAGAAATCACCAATCACAAAATAATAAAAGGTGACATCATGAGTGAGAATCAACAAAGCAATTCAAGTTTAAATCTTTACCAAGCATAGAACATATATTATACACACATTTGTGTTTAAATATTAATAAAATAAAAATAATCAAGTGGTAAAAAAACAATGAAAGTGACTCAGAGAATTGAATTTCTAAAAATATGAAATAGAACTTGAAAACTAAATTGAAATGCTCATGTCATGAGTAGGGAGTGATAAAGCAGATTCAAAGAAGCGCCCAAGGTGATACAGTGAGACAGAGAGAGAGAGATGCCAAGGAGGAAAGGATATGATGGATGGAGAATAATGTCAGAAAAAAAAATATCTTGCTGGGAATCCAGAAAAAAAACACAAAGATAGAGGAGAAAAGAAAATACCTGCCACTGTTCTACAACTCCTGAAAACCATGAGCTCCCAAACCTAAAAAGCACCAACGTAAAAGGCATCAATGAAACACTCAAGAAAATTGTGGTGAATAGAAAACCAAATTTTAAAAAAATCTTGAAAGAATAGAAAGAAGCTTGAGAAAAGGAAGTGGTCGATTGAATGGAAAGTTGTCTGCCAGCAGAATTCTTTGCCCTAACGAGGGAAGCAAGAGGATAAAATATATTCAGTTCTGAGCGAAAAATGACAGCTAAGCTAGAATTGTTGAACTGAGCAAAACCATCCTTTAGGAAAAAGGGTGGACTAAGTGAGAACAGATTTATTCTCTGGGACAGATTAACATTGTCTTTCTTCTTAAAGAAAACAGATGGCTCCATTTTGGTCTGGAGTTTTCATTGTTGGCAGTTTTAATTCTCTCCCTCCCTGTCTCCTTTGGCCTTCTTACCTTTGCCATGGAATTTAACACACAGCCTCCCCATGCTAGGCAAACACTCTACCACTGAACTACCTCCAAACCAGGAAAGTTATAATTCCCACAGCTCATCTTTAAAGTGCTTATAACAGTGCAGAGGAGTCTGTCATTAC
The DNA here is from genome assembly GCA_004024765.1 of Zapus hudsonius. Lineage (NCBI taxonomy): Eukaryota > Metazoa > Chordata > Mammalia > Rodentia > Dipodidae > Zapus > Zapus hudsonius. The sequence continues at coordinate 40,299 of PVHP010006778.1, read as the reverse complement.
CCTTCGGGGTCTATACTAGGCTTTTTTCATCTTCTGTTTGGATCATTTGTGTATTCTTGCTTTCTATTGCCTTTGTTTGTCAAGGTTTTATTGATTTTCTTTTTTTAAAGATCTTCAGGTCTTGATGAGTCCCCATTTTATTGTTCTATTTAATTAATTTCTGTTTTTAGCACCAGTATTTGTCCAAATTTAATTTAAGATGTTACTCTTTTTATAAAATTTTTCAGATGATGATTTAAAATATATTTTCCATCTTGCTGTTTTTCTCATTTAAATAATTTACCACAGTAGCTCTCCATTTTAATCCCCAGGTTGTCAGAATTAGAGTCATCCAGGAAGTAGTTAGGTAATTTTGGGGGTCCTAGTAGCAGATTTATTAAAAGCATAATTCTGAGGAATGCGGGGTCCAGCAATATGTGTTCAATTTGTATTTATTAATGGAAAATGTTATAACTAATTAGATTGAAAATTGAAACTAGATTAGAATCAATATATGTACATGAAATAATTTTTTTCCATCAGAGAAAAAAATATTATTGAGTGGATAATGAATTAAGTGTAGTTAATACTCTGGGAACCTTATCAAAACAAAAATATATCCATATGTAACACAAAATTCCTGTGGAAGTAGAATTGTTCCTAACTTTAATCTTAAATACAAAGATTTATGAATCAGTCATAAGATGGTATAGAATTTTAATCTCTCACTACATCCTTTCCTATATAAACAATATTTTTGGATATGTTTGATATTTCAATGACTTCAAAAGAATTTTTGTGGTAAACAAGTAAATAATTTTCCTAAGAATAATATTCAAAGAAGTAAGATTTTTAAAAGATATTTTATAAAATTAGTAAAAAAAATTTTTTTGACTAAACACTAACAAAAGAAAAAAGCTGCCTGCAACACGCTCTCCAACAGATGGTATGAAATAGTTGGAATGCTAGTCTCGCCATGGTTCAGTAGCTCCTGAAATAACATATGAGTCCATAAATATTTTTTTAAGAAAGCAAACAGACAAATCAGACACAGTGCTGGACCTCACTTAGAGTAAGTATGGATTCTGCCCCGATTTCAAAACATCCATAATCCACAGCACATTCTGCATTATCACTGAACCTACGGACAGTTCTCATGGAAAGACCAGCTTTCTGGAATCACAGCACCAGTGGGCAAAGGGAATTCATTTCATTTGAAGGACCACCGCCATCCTCAGCAGCATCTTCACCATTTCTCAGCACTGAGGATTCAATCTAGGGCTTCTCCCACGCTAGGAAAAAACACTGAACTGAACTACATCCCCAGCTAAGGTCATTGGACTTTAAAAGCAGAGAATGCCAGTGAGAAAAAAAATTAAAAGTGGAATACTACTGTCCCATTAAAATTCAGTTCAAAAGTTTATAATTTAGGGCTGGAGAATGCTCAGTGGTTAAAGTGCTTGCTTGAAATGCCTAACAACCCGGGTTCGAGTCCCCAATACCCAAGTAAAGCCAGGTGCACAAAGTGGTACATGCATCTGAAGTTTGTTTGCAGTGCCTGGAGGCCCTGGCACACCCATTCTCTCTCTCTCTTTCTCTCTCTCTCTCTCTCTCTCTCTCTCTCTCTCTCTCTCTCTCTCTCTCTCTCTCTGTCTCTCTCTCTCTCTCAAAAATAAAATATTTTAAAAAATTAATTGTTTTTTAAAAGTTTTCAGTTTACTTACCATTATTATTTAATTAAAATGAAAGCTTTCTTCTTTGAGTGTCCAACAGTACCTTTATTATCAAGAATATTATGAAGATTTTTTGGATTATATCTAATTTCATAACTTTTGAAAATTTTACCAAGAAACCAAGCAAGTATGTAATTTCTTAAGGAAAAAATCTGGTCAGGATTTTTTAAAAAGCCACCGATTAAGTTTTAAATGAAAAATAAGTAGCAATAGTTCTGGGTATTCTCCCCCAGAGCCATCACACCGCCCCCCCCCCAGCAAAAACACACAAATCAAAAAACAACTGGCTGCTTCTCGTACATTCCATAACCCCTGTCCCATGGACTGGTCCAGCAAGCCCACTGAGGAGGGCCCCCAGAGGGATGGGGTTAGGGAGGAAGGAAAAAGCTGTACCATCATAAGACTTGCTCATGCAATGTATCTGATTATTAATAAATATGAAAAAGAAACAGGCAGCAAATTTTTAACTTGTGAATGATACCTAGTTTAAGTAAAATAGGTGGAATTTCTCAATCAAAAGGCTCACACCTTTAATTCCAGCACTCAGGAGGCACAGGTAGGAGGATTGCCATGAGTTCAAGGTCACTCTGACACTACATAGTGAATTCCAGGTCAGCCTGGGCTAGAGTGAGACCCTACCTCAAAAATACAAAAAAAAAAAAAAAAAAAAAAAAAAAAAAAAAAAAAAAAAAAAAAAAAAAAAAAAAAAAAAAAAAAAAAAAAAAAAAAAAAGCCTTTTTCTCTTGAGTCACTGGAGACTGAATCATATTCCTCTGATTTCTTCTTTCTAAAACTTTTATTAAAATAGTTTAAAGGCATTTAGGGGATAACAAGAAAAGAAAATATTGCAATGAACTAGAAAACAATAACTTTGAATTTATGTAAGAAATTAGCTATAAATTCTTGAATATCACTGAACACTAAAGAAACAACTGAAATTAAATTCTTACATATACTTAAAGGTTACCTAATATTTTATACCCAAATCATTAACCCACTATAATTTCTACATAGTAATACTTCAATTTGTGTGCATGAGAGACATTTTTAACTCAAGAATTTATGAATGTTTATTTAAATAATGTAATATGAATGTAGTATATTGTTTCAGATGCACTCATGTTGGTTTACAGTCAATGCATATTCTGAAAAAATGATTTTTCAAATGTCTTTGTTCATTTGTACATATTGAGTACACCTAAAATAGATCTAAGTAAAATTTTATTTCTTTTATTTATATAAATAGAATGACATATAAGTTTATGCTATATATATATACATGTTTTTATTTGTAAATTATCTTCAGAATGAAGAGACCCTTTGAACCATAACAATTTCTACAACATGTGATTTCTACCACCACAGACTTCTATTCTTTGTAAATAGTAGGTAAAGATACTATATGTGGGAACACAGAGTGGAGTCTGAATTATATTATTGCACTAACAATACGTTATTCTTGGATGTTAAGATGAGGAGGCAGCATAGTAACTTATGCATATTAGATGTTCAAGCATTATCTTTTATAAGGCTGAATAATCTGCCATCTGTATCTATGTCAAGTTTAACAATGGCAAAGAGTGTAAAAACAAAAACGAACAAACAAGGAAATTAAGCTGAATTGACCAGACAATTAAATGAATGTAAGTGATAACTAGGGTGGGTAGGAGCGTCTAACTGAGGCTAGCCTGATTGTTCTTGGCCAAGTCACGAGGTAGATAGATCTGTAGGTACAAGCTGTTCATTCATCAGGGAGGTGTGTCCACAGCAGAAAACACATCCCAAGCTTCTAAATAACTCGCAGTGGCTGCAGGCCAAGGATTTCATACTCTAATGGAGACATTTTTGCTAGGTGTATGTTCTTTGTGATATCACACCCCAAATGTTACTTTAAAACCCCCCACAATCAGTGGCATTTATTTTTCCAAAATGGATAACTGTGTTGGTTATTATCAATACATTGCAGCAAGAGCCTAGAGACTTGGGACTTAAAAACATTTTGTAACACTCAAAATAGCTTAATGCTTCTAAGCCTGCCAGGCCTACTTCCTTTTAATCCAGACATGGTATTGACGATAAATAAATATGTATGATATGGAATATTTAAACATTCATTTTTGATAATAAATTACTAAATTTGCTATCAGAATAACTTTCTCCTATTTTTGGGTAAGTTCTCCAAATGTCTTATGCTTTCAATTCCTTATCTATAGAATCAGAACAAGGACATGAAGATGGGCATGGTAGCATAGTGTACACCTTTAGGCATTTAGTCTTGGCACTTAGGAGGCTGAGGTAGAGGGAATGTAGTGAGTTCAAAGCCAGCCTGAGTTAAAAAAAAAAAAAAGAAAAAGAATGAGGAAAGTAGAAAATACATTTGGAAAAATGCCTTAGGAAATGTGAGTGGATATAAAAATGTATGTTATCATTATTTTATTATATTAAACTCTCTTGATATTAGAAAATTATTTTTAAAACATGGTTCAAATATTATTTAAAAATCTTTATTGGAATATGCCACTACTGTAAAACTCTGTTTCTAGCTACCTCCTAAAACGATTTTCTCATTTTCATGAATTTCAGTTTTAATCCTTCTCCATAAGCATAATTTTTATTTGATTAACCAAATATGTTTCAGTTAAAGAAAATTTAAATGAGAAAAAAAACTTCCTACAATCATACATTTTAAATTTTCATTAACGAATCCTGTTTTCTCACAAACAACAGCAATTTAATTCTAATAGTTATAGAGGCTTGGATTTTGATAATCCAGGCTCCATCAGATTGAGCCATCCACTAAGGCTGGTCCTATGGCTCATTGGCGGCACCTTCTCCCTACATTCTCACATGGGAGAAGAACTGAAAACAAATAAACAAAATTAAAGGCAGTTTAAGATATTACATTAGATACCTTTGCATTGTTTTGAACAAGTAACTGGCCAGAAGAAACCCAATGAAAGAAAGGGTTTAACTCAGCTTTAATTCCAAGGGATGCACTCTGTAAAGGCAGGGCAGGACCATTCTTAGGAAGGAGAAGGCTGAAATAAATGGACAACACTCGGGAGGCAGAGGTCTAAGGATCACTGGAGTTTGAGGCCAGCCTGGGAATACAGAGCGAGTTCCAGATTAGCCCGGGTTAGGGTGAAACCCTACCTTAAAAAATAAATAAATAAAATAAATTCATTGAATAAAAGCAAATGGAACCTGGCTATGAAACTTTAGGTGCCACCTCCAGTGACCCACTTCCTCCAGAAAGGTTCTACCTCCTAAAGGATCCCAGACAGTGCCACCAGCTGGGGACCAAGTGTTCAGACACATGAGCCTATGTGGGGAAGGGGAGGAGAATTTACAGTCACTCAATTTTTTTGAGAGCTGACTGTGCTCTCACAGAGTCTATAAAAGGGATTTTCTAATAACAACTTCAAAGACTGAGGATATATTGTTACAGCTGAATATTGAGCTGACATGAATGATTCAAAATGCTAAGGACATCGTGATGAACATGTTAACGACCCCCCTACCCTTGCAGACCTGTGGTCACAGGGGACAGACATATAAATATATGAACCACACAGGAAATTACAAGTGGGCCAGGGAAAGTTAGCTAGATGGACAATACATGCACGGTCAATGCACAGTTGAGCCTCCATAATGGATCTGTGCAACATCAGATGGGAAAATGGGGAAAAGGTACTTTCATAAAAAAAATTAAAATTTTGGGTTTGGTATTAATTGACATGTGAACAATGTTAACTTCCTATTTCTCATTGAATATATTTTAGATTAACTCTATCCAATGTATTCATGTTCTATAAATGTCAAATTTATGAAGACTGAGTATAATTGAATTATTGTCTAGAATACAGTACATAGTAGGGGTTTCATCTTGGATGGATTGGAATATGAGTCATGTATTTTTTTCATATTTTACCAGTGTTTTTTGGATAGCAATTAATTCTGGTGGAAGAAGCGAAATATTTAGTAGGTAAGATATTTTCTCCCCCTTGTTTGTTTTCCTAAAAATTCGTAAACTATTATTGATTTATGGGCATTTGTTTGTATAGCTCTTTGTGTATTACATGGACTGTAAATCAACTCTTTTGGTCTGTGAATAAAGATAGCTTCTGATAAAACATTGGGTTCACTGCAAATATAAACAAAAAAAATAATAGCACATACAAAGATTAAACAATATTCTATGCAAGCAAAAATTACTCTGTTTCTTATCATGTTATGACATTAGGAGAGAAAAAATGTTTTGATTTAAAAATCTGTCAGCTATCATGTAATTTAATATGTAGTGGCATATACTGCTAAAAGGTATATATTAACATTAAAGACCTAAACTCCAATGATTAATATCATAGCGATGACAGAGGAGAGTGTCTAATTTTAATCCACTGTTTATCTATGGGGTAATTTATAGATCACTCGACATGTTTTAATAGTAGACATAAAAAGATACCCTCTAATATCCACTTGCTTTCAAGATCTGACATTTGCAATTACAAATACAAAGAAGAAAAGAGTTGCCTTCATTGGATATGTATACAAATAGCTAGTCATCCTATGCACAGTTTATAAAAGTGCTCTATTAATAACAAAACTGCTCCAAAGACCCCGGATCTCTTAATATTCTAGTTGAATATCAGGGGTTGACTCAAAATGAGGGCAGAAACACAGAGTGGTCAACACATTGATTTGCCTGCCAAATATAGTTTTACCATCATAAATCTCAGGCTGACATCCGCACAAAGCTTTCTTCACCCAAACACTGCCAACTAAGGGCATTCATTCACTGATTGGCTGATAGTCTCCATGACAACCGATGCCACAATTAGACAAGTACAATCCGACTTTCAACTGCGCACACAATCCATTAATTCAGAAAGACTTTGTTGATGATACATTATGAGGGAAATATTTAGTACCATTCAGAGACTGATATATTTACTTCTTATCTGGAATAATACAATGAAAACTACCATTTAATTAGTCTAAAGTAACTTTCATGCACAATACTGAATTTAAGTGTTTCTAACTATTTCATAGGTGCCTCATGCTGTAAACTCAATGACTATTGAGTTATTCTTTAAGCCATTTTATAATTTTCTACATAATAAACAAGGTAACAACAAATATTTCTTTGGCACTTGAGAAAATAATTGTACTCAATGTTGAGTGATTATGAAATTGAATAGTTATTCATCTGTAGAGAGCCCAGTGAAAAATTGCAAAAGAAGTCATTTGCTTATCATTGTCTACTTTGGAGTCAAATTTCCCAGGAAAGACTGACCCATGGATTGAGAATAAAATAACTAATAAGAGAAAGTGTAATGATGAGTCAAATACAAATAACACTGCTTTTACTCAATCTTAATATTATAGTCTACCTTTGAAACAATTAAAATACTGACATCTTAAAATTTATTTTTCATAATTTGATCATAGGTCATGTGGAATATAAAGTGAAATAAACTGAAATCACATACATCTTTAGGTTTTTCTGTTTATTGACATTTTAGGACCATAATATAAAAGGTATAAAAGATTAAGCAATAAATTGTTAATAATGTTTAATTCAGAGAAGTGGGGAAATGTTTTTATTTACATATTCTTTATTATTTCACTTAATGATAGTGAGATTTAATTTTAAATATAAAAGTTTTTAGTATGAAAACTGAGTGCAATATTTAATGGGGAAACACAATATAGAAGCATAAAATTATAGTAACATTATGCAGAGGATAGAAATGATATTTGTACAGGACGTTGGAATAATCTGAGAGTGTGCATTTGCCATATTTATATTACCATCTTTGGTAAAGTTTAAAGACTACATTATTTGATCCGTGTATAGTCTGAGTGTTTATTTTTTAAATAACTGCCAGCCGAGTCTAGGAAAGAGTCATTTGAAAACCACTTTAAAGTAGTACAATAATAAATAAAGAACTTAAACCATTCCCTTTAAGAAATGACACTGTTAAATGGACCAAATTTAGACACATCCCCAGAACACAAAATATTTTATCTCTTTCTTCAACTCCGAATGGAACCCAGAAGCTCATTTTTAAAGTTGGCTCTGGCTTCAACCATGTATCATAAGTCAGTTAGCACTCATATTTATTCTCTCTTGTGCTTCTTTTCTGAGAACATCCCACATCAATTCCCCAATTGCTGGAGGGCTCCTATCAGATTGTAAATCATTTCTGTTGTATTACAGTGCATATACAAATATTTCTCATATTTTTTGCCTAATCTATCTTTTACCTAAGAGTTAGCCCTATATTTAATTAGAATAACGCCAGGATCAGCCCATATAAAAAGAAATGACTATGAAGGTAAAATCTGAATGCCAAGTTCAATTTATCAGTCAGCCACTGAAGCCTGAAATCAATGTCTGGTGGTGTCTAAAATAGGTATGTTTGTGGTGCAAGTATAGACATTCCTATTTCTTTGGACAAAACCATCTCCATTTGGGCATTCATTCTTCCTCTCGTGTGAGAAGATCCTGAATGACAAGTGCTTCCAGGGAGGAGCCATGGGAGTCATGGGGGTAGGGACAGGAGCCAGAAACAAAGCTGGAGGAAAGTCATTCTAAGGAGATCCTTAATCGCACTGGGATCTAGAGATGTCTGTCTATCCACTGGCTCTTGAAGTACACTGAACAAGAATTGCCCCGCAGGTGTCTTCAGGTTTCCCAGCAGGAGTTTTCCTCATGGCATCTCCTAGCAGGTATCATACTAACCTGAAAGTTGAAGGAGGCAGTAGGCTGCAAGAGAATGAAGCCAGGTCTCCAGCTACAGTGGAAGTCAATGTGGGCTCAGAATATGTATAGAGGAGAGAACAGTGACCTGGCTGATCACAGAGTGATCTGTCTTGCACCTTTGCCAAAGGTGGCTGCTGGGATCCACATCTGATCAGGCCCATGAGGATTTAGCTGGCACTGTACTTCATCTGAACTGTTATCCCTGCCCGAGCTAATTTATGAATATTGGATAAAGCTCTTGTCCCATTTGGAAAATATGAACTTGACTTCTAGTCGTGTTATATTTGCTTTATCTCTTTTTGAGATAACTGAGGAAAGACATAAGCCAGCAAAATCATAAAGTTTTGATTCTTGAGTCCTGGTCATTTATATTCTGAGCTGCTCTGACCTCCTCCTGTCCATGATGGCTAGCATGTTCCTATCCCAATTTTGCTGTTTGTCTAAAGTACTTTGAGTATGTTTTCAGACATGTTCAATAAAGTAGCACTTTATCCTCTGGTATACTGAATGTGCACTCCCCTGTGTGTATGGAGTTGGTATTTATTCTATTTTCTCTCCTTACTGAAGACCTACAAATGTATTCTTCACCTTTATTATTTCAAGTCACATGCATGCAGATAGTTAAAAAGTAAATGATTTTGATATTTCATTATTTAAAATTTTCTGTGTGCACTGTCACCACACTTTCCATTTTCCATAACCAACAACATTTACCTTTTCAGATATTGTTTTAAAGATATGTCTTCCATATGTCACTTCTGACACTGGGGTTTTACTGGAACAACCTATGGCTTCTTTTTGTAGCATTATCCACCTCTTCAGGGCACTTCTCCCAAATTCTTTTTTTTAAATTATATTTCAATTAGCTAGCAAAGAAGTGGGTTTCCATCTGGCTTTTTCGCAACATCTTTGGTTACAGTTAAACTTCTCTTCTTTCTCCTGACCCCAATTAAACTTTTCCAAACCTTGAACTGTATGCATCTCCTTACATATTTGCTATCCCTTTCACTTAGGCTCTACCTGCTACCCTTCATGGTCCCTTTCTCGCTTCCTGGCCTCTATGGCTCTTATTGCAACTTCGAAAATTCTAAGTTCAAAATTAGGGACTACATATGAAAGAGAATATACAATGTCTTTCTGAACCTGGGTTACCTTACAAAATATATAATATTCTCCAGATTTATTCAATTTTCTATGAATTTTATTTCATTATTTCACTCTTTACAACTGAATAAAATTTCATTGTGTATGTGAACCACATCTTCATTGTCCATTCATCAGTTGATGGGTATCTAGGGTGATTCCTGTTTCTAGCTATTGAGAATAAAGCAACCACATTTGTTATCATTTGACTTCTTGATGATAGCCATCCTATTACAAGTTAGGGTGCCTGGGACCCAAAGGTAACCAGGGGTGTCCTTGGACTTGTGCTTGCTGGCAGGCTCCACTTATCTCTTGCTTTACCTGACCCCCTCTGCTTGAGTGGGAGGTGTCTCTTACTAGAGCTCAAACCTAATCCTGAACTAATAGGTCAAAGACAGGCCAACCAGCTGTCTTTCTGGCTCACCTGGGCCAGAGGATATAGTTACCTGAAGAAGGAAGGGCTCTTTCCCTCATGGTTGACCAGCAGAGAGACATCAAAATCTCTAGGCTTAGGTAAGGCCCCCTCACCACAGCCACCAGGGTGAAGGGGTGAGGGGCTAGGGCTTTTATTTTTTTAACCCATATGAACCTTTTGTTCCCACGATAGGAGCCCTCTTATATTTTTCTTTCTTTCTCTTTTCTTTTCTCTTATGAAACCAGGGTCAGTGCAGATCCCCTGGTTTCATAACGATGTGGCTAGCGCCTCCCCCATATGCTCTCTCCTCACTTGTGGGAAGAGATCTCTGTAGCTTCTCCTCTCCTCCTCTTAAATAAAGTCTCCCACTAAACCTTATCATCTGGTGGTCTATAATTTTAGTTCTTTAAATTTATATGACAAGAATCTGGATACACTTAAGTTTTAAGGTGCGTTAAGCCTAGCTTTGAACTTCAATTCTAAACAGAGTGAGATGGAATCTGAAAGTTTTTAATTTTCATTTCCATGTTGGATGAAGATGTTAAAAATTATATATATATATATATATATATATATATATATATATATATATAACTTGTATTTCTTCTTTTGAAAATTATCTATTTAATTCCATAGCTCATTTTTTAAATTGAGTTGTTTTGATTTCCTGTTGTTTACTTTGAGTCCTTTATATATCTTAGATATTACTCCTCTATCAGATAGATGGAAGGCTGGCAAATTTTTTTTTTCCATTCTGTAGACTGTTTCCTTGCTCAATTAACCGTTTCTTTTACTATACAAAAGCTTTATGATTTAATTAGGTCCCATTTATTTATGATAGATCTTATCTCCTGAACAACTGGAGTTCTATTCAGAAAGTACTTACCCATGGCTATTTGTTTAATTATTCCCCCTTCCTTTTACTCTAGTAGTTTCAGAATTTCAGGTGTTTTCTGGAGTCTTCGATCCATTTTAAGTTGATTATTGTGCATGGTGAAAGATAAGGCTCTTGTATCATTCTTTGACATATAGATACCCAGTGTTCCCAGCACCATTTGTTAAAGAAGGTGTCTGTTCTCAAATAAATATTTATGGCATTTTGATCAAGAATCAGATGACTGTATGTTGTCATTAATTTCTCATTGATGGGACAAATAACTACCCAGAAGCAGCTTAAATGGGGTCCCCTGTGCCCATAGACTCATGACCATTGCACAATGTAAATTGCACCCAAACAAAATTTAAAGGTCCCCATAACTCTTACCAACTGTCATTGTTCCAAAATCCCAAAGTGAGATTCAAGGCTGTCTCATAACTGTGAGTCCTTTAAGATCAAAACACACGTTATTCACTTCCAACACATACTGTTGGCAGAGAGTAAACATTTCCATTGCAAAAAGGCATAATAGAGACTGGAAAAAATACAAAAATCAATAACCAATAGACTAACATCAAACAGCAGTTCAATTGCAATATCCACAAACAGTGATGACTGTCTCTGGATTCCAGTTCTACCCCTCCATCTGGCAGCTATTCCAGAGTCCTGGTATATCCATAACATCTTTGGGTCTACACTGCAAACCATGGTTCATCTTTATAGCTCCATTTAACTGCCTTACTTGCCCTCCACATAGGAATTTCCCATTGTCACATCACATTTGGTTCATCTTCATACAATGGTCTTACTGGAACTCCACACAGGGATTTCAACCTTGTTTCACCTTGCTCAGGGACCATTTCCAAAAAAACAAATCCATGTGGCACTTCATGACCTGTTTCCCTGCATTTTTTTTATGTTCCCAAAGCCAATACTTGTAACTGACATAGCCATTTTTGTAAACTCACTGGGGAATAAACCTTGACCTTCAAGAATAGATTATTTCTTTAGAATTTTTCCTTCAAGCCTTCTCTTTTCCATGGCTTACCCTCAGAGCATCCTTTCCATTGTTTCAATGCAAAACAGTTGGCTCACCCTTGGTGGGGTTAATCTGCTTAAAAATTGCAGCTTCAGTAATCTAAGAACCAGTCTGTGCCTATAACTTCAAACTTGCTTGAATTTTTCCTGTGATAAACCATCCATCTTTTATATTTTTCTGTTCTCTACCATTTGCCAAAGCAGACCAGTCCACTACCTTTAAGTTCAACCTGCATCAGATTCTCTGAGCATGGGTGAAAGAACACAAGTGTCAGTATCAGCCAGTCTCCCAGTTGTACCCAAGCTCGCTCCTTTCCCTTTAAAAGTTTATAAGACAAGACTTCACATTTCACATATCTCTCTACATTTAGCACTTTCAAACTGTCGCTAGAAGAGTCTATGAAGCTCTGCTTACAGCTCTTTGAAGTTTCTCCAGTCCAAAGTACCAAATTCTTTCAAATTCTTCCTGTCCACAAGTCCCAAAAGACCAACACCCACATGATCAGATTCATCACAGCAATGACCCACTTCTTAGTACTAATTTTGCTGTTGCAGTTATGTAGCAGGGGAGCTGAGGATTAGAATTTAGATAATACCCAGCAAAATTCCAATGTACCTTAGAACTTAAGGAGTACCCAAATTCTTGCCTATAAAGTTAAAGAATTAAATTATAGACAACCAGAGGATAAGGTATAGTGGGAGAGTTTATTTAAAAGAGAATGGGAAGTTACAGAGTTCTCCAGCCACCAGTGTGGAGAGAACATGTGGGAGACAATTTAACAAAATCTATGTTGTTTAGCTCAGCAAGCAGGAAAAGCATCCCATCATGAGGAAAAAAGTTCATGTGGGAAAAACCTGGAGCCTTCCCTCATCGGGGTGTGTGTGTGGGGGGGGGGGAAAGGCCTTGCCTTTCTAAGACCTGTAAATCCTTCTCCTAAAACACCATGTGCAGGAATAAGAGTCTGGACTTTGTTTCAGTGACTTATTAAGTCCTCTACCAGGTAAGCCAGAGAGACAACTGGTTGGTGGATACCTGACCAATCAGTTTTAGCACCTAGGTTTGAACTCTAGCTAGGAACACCTCCCACTCAAGGGGAGGGGATCTATGGAACCCACCTGAAGGAGTTAACTGTCATAGTTACTTTCTCACTCTGGGAATAAAATCCGACTAGAAGCAGCTTCTGAGAGGAAAGAGCTTATTTCAGGCTTACGGAATCCAGGGAAAACAGCATCAATGACAGAAAAAGCTGGCTCACTTCAGCATCCAAAGCGGAGAGAGAGAAAAAATCAACATCAGCCACCAAACAAGAATGGTCAGAGCTCAAACTGGGTTTTTACACATTTCAGGACTGGATTATAAAATCTGGTTCCAGTGACACCTCCTCCAGCAGGATCCTGGAGATTTAAGTAGGAAGATTAACCTTAAACACAAATCCTTTAAACAAAAATCCCCGAAGCAATGGGAGACATACACTCATATTCAAACCACTACACTCTAGCTGCATGGGTTTATATCCAGAAGTTCCACTCTGTTCCATTGCTTTATAAGTCCATTTTTGTGCAAATGCTTTGCTTTTGTTGTTGTTGTTGGTTTGTAATATATCTTGAAATGTTATGGTGATATCTACAGCCATAAATTTGTTTCTCAAAATTTCTTCTAAATAACTTTTAGGATTTTTTTCTCTATTTAAATCAAGAATGACCTTGGGATTTTGATGTGTATTAAATCTGTAGATCACTTTTTGTAAGATAGTTGTTTTCACAATGTTGATTCTTCCAATCCATGAGCACGGGCTGATCAGTGACAGATTCTTAAAGTTTTCTACTTCAGCTCCCATAACTTGTTTTTCTCTCTTGGTATGTTAGGTTATCCCCTCTCTTGTTAGAGGTTTTTCTGCAACAGCTATAGTTTGCATGGCAGCTTATATATTAAGACTGAGACACAAAGAATCTGTTGGAAAGCCCCACATGTATGTGACTACATATAACACTGCATCTCACTGTAAGTAATACACCTAGGCTGGCTCACTCGGAGGGGGACCCACAGGTAGTGATGTTGGGTTCTGTTCATGAACTGGTCAGATACACAAGAGAAGAATCCTCCCATCTGTAAGCTATAAGGACAACATCCACCTTTCCTTCTGCTTTGTGTAGCTTATGGAAAAAGTGGTCTCAATCTAATAGTTTTACCTTGTTTATCCTTGTTTAACATCTACAACTTTAAAACTAAATTCTACCTTTATAACTTTTTTTTGAGGAATTACAAATTACATGTTGGCTTAGACATTAGCTGCTTCTGGTAATCATAAAAAGTGGATCAGTTCTCTTCCTACTTCCAGACAATAGAAATAGAAGCTTTTTACCCAGCCAGTGGCTCATCTGGAATTTCCTTCTGTGCCGGTTGCACAGTATGTGGCAATGCTTGGGGTCAAGGTGACTGGTCTGGCCAAGTTTGATTTGTTCTTCGTTTTGATTTTTTTTTTGTGTGTGTGGCTCATGACTTATTCCCACTTGAGGGTTGCAAGCGTCTGCCTGCATTTCAAGAATTGTTCCTCCCATTCTTCTGTTGGTTTCATTGAGTACCTGAGAGCCCAATAGGAAATTTCATTTTTTTCCCCTAAGAATGCCAGCATCTGTTTTTGTTGCTTTCAATTAAAAATTCTAATTGGTAACACTGCTGCTATTTATCCAATCCTGTGATTCCTAGGAAAACTCTCTTGAAGGCCTAGTGCCTCCCAAGTATTGTGTGGCTTGTCATGTGACACGTCTCACCTAAATACATCAACTGTCTTGTGACAGTTCAGGAGAGAGACCCCACACAATGTTGCCATGCTACTCCTTAACCCTTCCCCAGTCGGAGCTTTGCTCTGCCTCCTGCAGGATGAAAATGGGTATTCTTGTTTGACTTTTTTTTCCTTACAATATATATACACTTTTTTTCTAGAGATTTTTTTCAGTTCTGTGCCCCAATACCCTAACAGCAGTTAGGGTTATTTCTTCAGAGGGGGCGTTGTGTGACTGTTAAATCATACTTCCAGGCAAGTTCCACAGATTCCAGGCCTGACCCCTTCCCCCTGAGTGGGAGGTGTCTCCAGCTAGAGTTCAAACCTAGATTCTGAAACTGATTGGTCAGGTATGAACCAACCAGCTGTCATAAAAGTCACTGAAACAAAGTCCAGCACTATCTCCCCTATATGATTTCCTAGAAGAAGAACCTCTAAATTTCCAGGCCTTAGGGGGAGGGCTCAGGATTTTTTTTCCATTTAGATGTTTCCTTCTCATGATCTTTTCTTTTTTTTGCTTGTTTGGCTGAGCAGCACAGATTTGGCTGAAAACTCTCCCACATGTTCTCCCCACACTAGTGGCTGGAGATCTCTGTATCTTCCCATTTTCTTTTGAATAAAGTCTTCCACTATACCTTATCCTCTAGTGGTCTATAATTTTAATTATTTAAATTATTTAATTATTTAATTTACCTTTATATACAAGAAATCGGGTACACCTAAAATTCTGAGGTGCATTGGAATTAGCTGGGTATTATGTAAGTTCTAACCCGCAGATGGCCTGTTATAATCTGCTTGGAATTGTCCTTCCTGCATCTATGAAATTTGTTTAGCAATTAAGAAAAAAATCTTGGAAGTATCTTCTTTTGAATTTTTTTGTGATTTGTGTTCAATGAAAACAACAAGGGATTTTTAATGCAAAATTTTGAACTAGGCTGTACAGTCAAAATAAAATAGCTACTGCATACATTTTTATGATTCACCCAAATCAGCAATATGAGAGGTTATATTTTTACAGTTAATAAATTCTCTTGATCAATAATGTAGGAGAAACAAACACCATACTCTGCATATATACCCAATGCTCTGCACAGTTTGACTCATGGCATCTTAAAACACATTGCCTTATGTCATGGTTTGATCCAGGTGTCTCCCACAAACAAATGAATGTGTTCTGATAGATCGATCCTCAGCTGAAGGCTATTCGGGAATTAGAACCTCAATAGAGCTGTGTTGTTGGGGCGAGTTTATGGGGGTTATAAGCCAGCTCCCCCTTGCCAGTATTTGGCACACCTTCCTGCCGCTATTTCCAGTGCTGTGGCAGAGGTGATGTCCACCCCTCTGCTCATGCCATCATCTTCCCTGCCAGGATGGAGTCTCCCCTCAAGTCTGTAAGCCAAATAAACCCATTCCTCCACAAGCCGCTTTGCTTGGGTTCTTTCTGCGCAGCAACTACAAAGCTGACCACAACACCTTAAAAATATTGCAAGGGTGCTGGGGAGATGGCTCAGCAATCTTGCTTGCAATGTTATGGGTCTATGTTCAGTACCCCAGTGCTTACCTATAGTAGGATGCACAAAGTTGCAAATGTGTCTGGAGTTTGTTTGCAGTCTCTCTCACAAGTCAATAAATTAAATATTTAAAGAGTTTCTATATATCCTGCCAGTCTTCTACATACCATCTAAATAATTCTTTTGTCACTTACTGTTTATGCCCACAAGTGCTGAACATTATCATTTTATGAGATAACACAAAAACAGATGTTGGGCTAATCTTTTCTTTCTCATCCTAAACATTTCTTCTGCTTCAGAATTGGAGAAAATTATGTAGCATGTAAGACATCAATTAGCTTCTCATTGATGGTATAAAACACCTGATCAGGGCTGGAGAGATGGCTCAGCGGTTAAGGCATTTGCCTCCAGTGCCTAAGGCCCCAGGTTCAATTCTCCAGGACCCACATAAGCCAGACCCACAAGGTGGTGGCCCTGGTGCGTGCTCTCTCTCTCTCTCTCTCTCTCTCTCTCTCTCTCTGCTTGAAAATGAATAAATAAAATATTTTAAAAAAAAACACCTGACCAGAAGCAGCTTATGGGAGAAAAGGGTTAATTTAAAGCTTACAGTTTCAAGGGGAAGTTTTGTCATGGAGGAGAAAGCATGCCAATCAGCTCACATCTTCATGCACAGCAGCAGAGAAAGAAAATAGCAAGAGTGACGTAGCTAAGAACATTTCCTCCAACAAAGACTAAGTAGAAGACTTAATCATAACCCTTGAGGCTATGGGGTCCCTCACATTCAAAACACCACACCGTGATCATGGCCCATTTCTTGATGCCTGTTTTGATGTTATCAAAAAGAACAACAACAAAGGAGACTATGACATCTACACCTCTATTTGGCTTTGCCCCATTTTGAATTCACTGGACTTCACTTTGTACAAGCATAATTTTTTTGTTAAAATTTTTTGATGCCTCCGTAGGAAATCAAATCAAGACAGAACAAACAAGACAAAACAGAAGCACTTCTGTCTGTTGACTGAATTAAGTTGGGCTGATTACTGATTTTCCTTTCAGCCCCATTTGTCTTGTTTTTAAATGGGAGACAATATCTGTTCTGTCCTACCTCTAAAGGTGGTTGTGAGACTTCAGTAAGGTAACTCTGTATGTGATAGCACTTTGTAATTTAAAAAGCATCTTTTTATAAAGTTGATGGAAAAATAGTTACACTCAACATTGTCACTGAGAGGCCACCCTTGCCTGGAGTAACTTAGTGATTCTCACAGAAGCAAAAGCTTACATGGAATCATATTCATCTTCAGGAAGAATTTTTTTAAAAGGTACTTTCTACCACAAAGACATACATACATAAATATCAGAGGAAATGTTTAGAAACTACGTTACCTCATACCAAGGAGACTGGCTTAAAATGTGGAGTCACTGAAGATAGCAATGGTTTTTGTCAAAGAAGTTGACAATATGGTGTTGAGTATTTAAGCATGTCATATGTATATCCCACTTATTTAACTCACCAAAAATCACTACAAACGCTTGTAATATGATTATTTATAACAGCAAAAAAGAAAGAAAAAATAAATGGCCAAAAATAAGAGAATGGTTGCTGATATATTGACACATTGAAATTCTCAAAAGGATGTATTAAATTATGTGTGTAGAAATTTGAACTAGAGCTCAGGTATATACTTTATCATATATGTGCCCATGTTATGTGCAGGACATACTAACATTCACATACTGTTTAAATTTAGGTATTTTAAATATGTTCCCAAATCACCTCATGTAGAACTCATATCTTTCTGCATATTGGCCTTATGGGAACTTTTTTTTCTATTTTTCTGTATGTTCTTTTTATTATTTTTCCCGTAGTACTATGCATTGTTTTTCAGTGAAAATATAGAAATAGTCATCAGGATAATGGTATATAGTCAAAGAAGGATGATATTTCTGCATGTGCTGAACCTCTGGTTAACTTATGAACAGCAATACTAGTTTAAGGGCTGGAATGGAGACACTGTCTCAATGGGCCTGCATACACATGGCTCTGTTCCTGACTGCCCATTACATTCCACACCCAGAGAGCACATGGATTCTCCATGCTGGTGCAGAGTTGTGTAACAATCCAGAGTCCTCCTTCATGGAAGTCTTGGGAAATGGCTTACTTCACTAAGAGTAAGTCTGGAGAAGTTCCTAGTTTCTACATCTTTGCATCTCATTTTTATTGCAGAGGGCACCGTGGAATGACAAGCCACTCAGGAAGCTCTCAGCTTTCCAGCCTCCCCATGGGAAGAGGTCTACCTAAGAGACATGGGTGTTTGGAACAGATAACACCTTTATAGTTTCAGTCCCTTAATGTGAGCTGTTCCTTTCAGTCCCAGTCTACCATTCCTTAGGGAAGCTCCCCTGCTGGCTACCAAGACTGACATGACATTATAGGCAAAGAGAAAAGATAAAGACAGAAACACAAAGAAAAGTCGAGCAAAAAAGGCCTTTTATCTAGTGTGACACATGTAAACTAAGACTCCAGAATAAATTCTTCATGATATTCATTGTTTGATATTCACACCATTTTACTAAATTCAAATGCTGTATATTCCTCTTTTCTAGTTCAAGTTTAAAGCAGAGCAGAAATGTGTTAGCATGCCTTCCAAAAATATAAGATTACATTTAAATTATTGTGTGGCCTATTTTGTAGAAAATACACATAAAAAAACAGTGGCACATTCATTATGCTAAGAATCTCTCCAAAAAAATCACTTTAAATGGTAGTTTTAGGAAGTCTGTTAAGAATTGTGATCTTACAGAGTCTTAATAATAGCAGTCCTATTGATATCTTTACAACATTTTAATTATATTTTTATTATGCATAATTAGATACACTGAATGAGCAAATAATGTGTTGGTGTTTGTTTGTGTGTGTATGTGTGTGTCACTGTGATGGTTAGGTTTTGTTGTTAACTTGGATCTTTTTAATTATCTTGGGTGGGTCTCTGAGGATGTTTACAGGAAAGCCAGCCTTTCAGCAAGGGGCAGGATGTAAAGAAGTTCAAAGAAGCTAGAACTAAACATCCTTTCCTGTGGGGGCAGTGCTGGAAGGAAATTCCAGAGACTGAGGATGCCAGTAACTCTGGGGAAGGGCTGCAAGACCCACCCTAGGGCTATATAAAGGGGAAGAAATTCTCTTTGACTTTCCTGCCTGTTCTGTGTGTGTGGTGTAAGTCATAGGTTTTTCTCTCTGCTCAGACCTGTGAAAGAGGGCCAGCCTCTTTGGCTGTTATGGAACTTCCCCTCAATCTGCAGTTTCAATAAATACTTTCCTCCCCCAAATTGTGCCTGAAGATTCATCCCAGCGCTGTGTGGCTGACTACGATAGTCACTTTTTGTAACTGGCTTATGTGAGACTTGATAATCAAACCATGGCCAGCAGGCTTTGGGAGTAAGAACCTTTGACTGCTGAGCTATTATCCCATTCCCCAGTTCTAGAAAGAAGATAACCCTAGGAAACCTGCACATCAGCAAATCGACCAGCAGAGTGACAGTGGATGGATATGTGTGTGTCTGTGTGTGTGTATGTGTGTGTGTGGGGGGGGATGGGGGTCTTGCTATATAGACAAAGCCTCAAACTTACAATTCTCCTGCCTTACCCTCCTGAGTTCTAGGGCTCAAACATTTCCACAGCACTTTTTGGCAACTAAAGAAAGGACCCTTTACTTTGTCAGCTCCTGTTGGGGTGGGGGGGCAGAGGGAGGTGATACAAAGGGGATTCAGTTAGACTACAGTAACATCACTGGAGTAGTGGCCAGTAAAAAGGGACATTTCCATTTGGGTGGACAATGGCTGATCATTACATTAGTAACCAGGTTTAATGGAGAAATTCCAGTAAGAAAGTAGAGTAGGGTATATGAGAATTTAGGTGTTACATGGCACTAAAATAATATGATTGGGTCCTTAAATGAAACAGGACTGATATCTGATTTTTTTTTTTCATTAAGGGGATAGGAGAGGTGGAGAAAAAAACAAGTTTGATTCAGATATCTGTCAGCTGAACCTTCTGAAAGCTAGATGGTGGAGGGACAAGAAAGCAAGAAAACAAATATGTTATTTAGTGAATTTATGATGCAACAAAAAACCCTCTATTAGCTAGGAAATGGAACCAACCTACATGTCCATCCTGGATGACTGGATAATAAAAATACAGCAGATATACACAATAGAATTTTACTCAAGTATAAAGCAAAATGATGCTATGAAATTTGCAGTAAAGTAGATGAAAATGGAAAGAACTATAAGTGAGGAATCCCGGGATTATCAAGACAAAAAATGCATGTTTTTTTCTCATATTACAGATCTTAGCTTTGAATGTTTGCGTGCACATAAATAATCAGATAAGAGGGTGGGTATAGTATTTGAAACAGAGACCACAAACCACCACAGGGGAGCAAGACGTGACAATAAGGGGTGAGTGGAAAGAGACCAAAGAAAACGTAGTGTGGGAGTGAAGGGAGGCGTTGATGGGGAAGGGCCTGAAGTTAGGAGATGGATGGGGTAAAAGGAAGGAAGCAAACAAGAAATGAAATTTGTTGTAAAAGCATCACAATGAAACCCCAATTCTATGTACGCTAGTAAAATTTTTAGAAAGTCCTCCATGGACTGCTGTGTTATTTGTTCCAAGCATTTAAAGCAGCAGTGTGATGAAACTGTGAGACAAGGTTTGGAACTTGTGACCTAAATACAGAAAAGAAATTGGGAATACCATTTACCTCATTAAAAATGAGAAAACCACGATAGCAGCCTTCACCATGTGCAGTTAATCATAAAAGCCAGTTGCAATACCAAACACTGACGAATCCAACCTTGCCAACAGCTAAAAGTGTATTTATTGGGGATCTACAATTATTTATAGAGCTTTCCAAGAAGAGTATCTCTTATTTTCTTTTTCCTAGTATCTATTACATTATATTCCTAAAGTTTAGTGATTCACTGGTATGTTTTTTTTTCTACATTTCTCAAAATTAGAACTAGTCTATGTGATTCATAGCAGTATATAAGGTAGTGGTATAGTTAATAATCAATGCATCTTGATTCAGTGAAATCTGATTTTATAAAATAAAAAACAAAAACTTGGAAAACTCACGTAACTCCAATTCTTTGACATCTAATGTATGTGGAAACTAATCTGATATTTATTATTCTTTCACTTTACTAATAAAAAAACATATAAAGGGTTGGTCCTTAGTATATGACAGGTTAGGGTGACTGGGATCCAAAGGTAACCAGAGTGTCCTTGAACTTGTATTTTCAGGCAGGCTCTGCTCATCTCATGCCTGACCCCCTTTCCTTGAGTGGGAGGTGTCTCTTACTAGAGTTCAAATCTAATCCTGAAACTGATTGGTCAAAGATAGACCAACCAGCTATCTCTCTGATTGACCTAGCCCAGCGAATGTAGTACCTGGACAGGAAGCATCTTCCTTCTTTTCCACATAGCTCACCAGCTGAGAGACCTCTGAAATCCACAGGTCAAAGTGTGCCGTGGTGAGGGGTCTCAGGGCTCTTTCCCACCTGAACCTCTTTTCCTCATGATCTTTTCTTTCCCTTGTTAGGCTGGCCGGCACAGATTTTATAGACAAAATGCAGCTAACCCCCCCCCATGTGCTCTCTCTTCACCAGTGGCTGGCCATCTCTGTCTCTGTAACTATCATTTCTTTTTAAAATAAAGTCTCCCACTATACTTTATCCTTTGGTGGTCTATAATTTAAATCTCTTAATTTTATAAAAACAAGAATCTGGGTACTTTTAAGATTTAAGATGCATTGGAATTATCTGGAAACCCCAACTTTTTGGGAACCTTAGCTCCCCCATTCCAAGTAGAGTGTCTGCTACACAGAGTGAGGCCCTGAGTTTGGTTTCTCATCACCTACATAAAAGGCCACCTATAGTCAGAATGCCTGGGAGGCACAGAGAGATAAGATTCCTGGGCAAGCTGGCTAGCATTGTTTATTCAGTGAGTTCTGTGTTAAGTGAGAGACCCTATCTCCATAAATAAGATGGAGTGATTGAGGAAGGACCAACATTGACCTCTGGCCTCCATATGCACACACATATGTGCCTATGGGGATGTGTACCTGAAAACACCACACACATACACACACACAGCCACACAACATACAAACAAACATAATTATATACACATATGCACACCATACATGGACACATGCAAAAAACTAAACAAATAATGAGATCATAATTAAAACTGTGGTACCCTATTGGGCAATCATGATGCCATTGGAAAATATCTGAATTCTTTCACTTTTTATTTAAACAGTTGAAGTGTCAAGTGTCAAGCATCAAAAAAAAATCTTGGAGCTGGAGAGATTGCTCAGTGGTTTAGGTGCTTGCCTGGATAGCCTAATGACCCAAGTTTGATTTCCCGGTGTCCATGTAAAGCCCACAAAGCCAGATATGCAAAGGGGAACATGCATCTGGAGTCCATTTGCAGTGGCTCGAGGCCCTGCTGCCCATTCTCTCTCTCTGTCTCTGCTTACAAAATAAATAAATAAAACTTATTTTTTTAAATGTCATAATCTTGATCCACACACAAATTCTGGAGCAGATATGTTGATAGTTAAAAATTCTTATTTCTTGGCTGGAGACATGGCTCAGCAGTTAAGGCACTTGCCTCCAGTGCCTAAGGCTCCCGGTTCAATCCCCAGTACCCACATAAACCAGACCTTCTCTCTCTCTCTCTCTCTCTCTCTCTCTCTCTCTCTCTCTCTCTCTCTCTCTCTCTCTCTCTCATCTCTCTGCTTGAAAATGAATAAATAAAATATAAAAAAATATTTCTAAAGATATAATGGTCCAGATTATTATTATTTATTTATTTTATTTATTTATTTTGTTTTTCAAGGTAGGGTCTTGCTCTAGCCCAGGCTGACCTGGAATTCACTATGTAGTCTCAAGCTGGCCTCGAACTCCCGGTGATCCTCCTACCTCTGCCTCCCAAGTGCCGGGATTAAAGGCGTACGCCACCATGCCCGGCATAATGGTCCAAATTATTAACAACTAAATTTTCACAGTCTAAAATTCCTCCAAAAAGCAAAAAGTTCTTCATTGGGAATTGCAGATCAGAGGCATAATGTGCTCCATATGGCTAACTGCATTACAGATGTGGACAGTTCCTTTCAGCACCAGCGGAAGCATCTACAAGGTCTAGAGTCTGTAATATTGTTAGATGAAATTATGAATAATTCCTAGGACGTTCTTAATGAATAATTTCTTTCCCCCCCTCACATGTGCCATTATGGCCTAGACCCTGAAGAAATTCCCAATAAAAGTATATTACATTTTCGTTTCTTCATTACTAATGACAATACATATGTCATTGATGTCAGCTGAGCCCTGTATAAACCTGCACCCAGGTATCCAGTGCACAGTGTAACAACAGCCAATATTGAAACACAACACACCCAGACCGAGTGATGTGATGTATTTTTTATGCTATAGACCATGAAATTATAGAATCTCCCATAGTTCTGACATATTATTTCTCCTCTTAAATCATGATAATCACCAGCCCCATCTCATGCCTCAATCTCTAAATGATAATGGAGGCAGAATCACAGTATAATCAAGGAAGCTCTCAAGATTCATTTGCTCACCCTCACTAAGTAGAATTCTTATGAATATGAGGCTCACCCTCACTAAGTAGAATTCTTCATTAATTAATAGTGTCATTGAGGGCAGTATGTTACCCACCACCAAGTTTCTGAAAATCTTACTTTATGGCATCATAAAAATCAGAATCTGTGAAAAGTATCCTAGGAATAAATAGTCATATTATAGTCAAATAGGAACAATGGTCTGAAGAGACTCTTTGAAAAATTCCCCTATTCTCCTCACACCCAGGAAATGGTTTGTCCGCCTGTGAATTGATTTCCTGGGCCAAATACACGCTGCCCCCACCAGCTCTGCAGCCAATGGTGCCTTGTAAGGGCTCTCTGGAGAAAGGCATATAATAGACTCCTCTAGAGGTGTGTTAGGTAAGCATCACCCCCTCTTCTTCCCATGTTCCCAGAATGACCCTCCTAGGCCAGGCTGGCTACACAGATCACTCCCCAGCTAGAGCTCAGGTGGCCACTAAACAATCGCAGGCACTGCTTGTCAGGGAGTCCAGAGCCAAGATGGCACATTGTTCTTTGATGTTGCTGGTTGACAGAAAGGGTTATTTTCTTTTTAAGAAATTATTTATTCATGTATATGTCCAAAAGAGAAGTGCCCGGAGACAGCAGTGTACAATGAGTCCAGGTTAAATCAAAGCATTTTCAATATTGCAAATATTATATGTGCAGATTATAATCACACATAATCATTTGAATTCATATATATTTATGAGAGAATGAGCACACTCACAAAGTGTTAAGTCCTGTCAACAATCTTTCTCTGTATCTCATCGTCTCTCCTCCTTTTAGGGCACAATCATTCATCATGTGTATGATTTTGATTCTGACCCAATACATACACACAGGTAGCTATAAGAACATTTCCTTCTATAACTTGTCATTATGTTCAGAACTAATTTTCAAAGTCAATGTATAGAAATCTACTGTATTAACAACAGTGCTTGTATATGCTGTACTAGATTACATATCCAGTTCCCTAAATTCCCTACAAATGCTCCACACAGCTGGATCCAATGTTATGCTGTCCTAAACAGCACTCAAGAAACAAACTGGTACATTGAAAATTTTACCTTCACTCCCATCCGATTTTTTTCCACTTTTTCCTCATAAGCATGCACATTCTGGCCATGACGAGGAAGCTGTATAGAGACAGTCATTAACAGTGGAAAGGAGTTGAGCATTTGGTAACTGCTGAGGAATGCTGACTCTGGCCGCTACTCTCTGTGTCTTGGCATCTCAACCTCACCTTACTGAGTGAGGCAGGAAGAAATGTGTGTGAAGGTTAGTGAGGTGCCTGGAACACAGACCCTCTGTACTCTGAGGATGCTGACATTGTTGCTGCAGCTTTCACTATGTAATGGCTTGTTAGGAACTGGTGAGATGGCTCATTGGGGAATGTGCTAGCCTTGTTAACTATTAGGACCTGAGATCAAACCTCTAGAAAACAGTTTGGCTTTAAAGCTGGGTGTGGTGACTGAACACTTCAATCCCAGTGCTTTGGAAGAAACTATATGCATGGGTTAGTTACCAGACTGGCAATCTAGCCTAGTGGGGTAAGCTCTATGCCTATCTAAAAAAAATGCACGATACCTGAGGGATGACACACCAGGTGGTCCTCTGCACACATCCATGCACACACATGTTCACACATATGACTTGATAGGTGTCCCAATGATGTCATCACAGAGCCATATCCCAGAACAAAGTAATTTCTTACAAAGACAATAACCAGCAGCACCGAGGAACAAAGTGCTATAGGATGAGTCCATATGATAGTACCTATGACATGCTGTGAGGCTGAAAATTAGCATTACAAAGGGATTATGCTTCAAATGCTTGCAGTCCTATTGATTTACTTTTATCTCAATTTATAGTTCAGAAAATTAGACTCAGGGAAGACTTGAATTCATGTCTGCCTGACTTTAAAGCTACTACTTTTATTTAAATTATTAACCTGTTTTCCAATTTGGCAAGTAAGAAAAGGAAACTACCTTATAGGAAAAAATGTGGAAAATTATGAATAAAATGTGCAGAATCATTGTGTTTGTAACAGTTTACTGAGCTAACATAACATACATTTCACTCACTTGATTATTATGTATTCAACATTTATATTGAATAGCATAGCCCTTTACAGTTATGTTTAGTCTTTAATATGGGTTTATAAATCATCCAGTATGTGTTCAGCTTCCCAGCTGGTGGCAGTTTGAGAGGTAGAGCCTTGGAACATGAGGTGTGCTGCTAGGGGGGGACCTCGAGGTTTACTTAGTGTGACAGTGTTAGTTGGCTCCCTCTTGCTGTGGCAGAGGTGATGTCCAGCCTCTGCTCATGCCAAGCTGTTGCCTGCCATCATGGAGCCTCCTCTTGAGACTGTAAGCCAAAATAAACCTACTTCTCCCATCAGCGGCTTCTGGTCAGGTGTTTGATCCCAGCAAGGAGAAGGTCACTACAACACTCTGCATCCTGGGGACATAGCCAAAGGCTGAAAAATCAATCTGTCAGCCCCAGCACTACAGACATCTTGGGCTAAAGTGTTAATTTATTGTAGGGACACAGCCTATGTGTTATAGGAAGTTGAACAGTCCTCTTTGTCGCAGTTGGTACAGGTATGTTGTCCTCAGACATTTCAAATGTACCAATGAAGCTCACAACTTATCCTTTGGTTGTCTTTTGGTGTGTGTGTGTGTGTGTGTGTGTGTGTGTGTGTGTGTGTGTGTGTGTGTGTGTATAGTCACATACATGTGTGTACATTCATGTGGAGGTCAGAGAACCTTGCATGACATCCTGAGAAATGTCCCCCACTTCCTTGGAAACAAGGTCTCTTGTTTGTTTGGAGTTCACCAAATAAGCCACACTGTCTGGCAGCAAAGTTCAGGGAACCTTCCATCCTCCAGGCATGTGACACGCCTGGCATTCGTACATGTGTCTGAGGCTCAAACTCAGGACTTTATGTTGCAGGCAAGCACTTTACCAATATAGACATCTCCCCACAGTAAAAACCACTGCTCTAACCCAGACAGGCAAGCTCTCTGAGAGTTGGGCTTGGCTATGATCAAGCTTTCCATACCTCAGTGACCTGCATCCATCACAGCCCCTCAATAGCCATACACACATTCCTCAAGGACTTAAACATTTGTAGTCTTAAGTGAGGTTTAGGTTTTATAGTTTTCTTCCAGTGGTTCAAATTGCACA
The DNA here is from genome assembly GCA_004024765.1 of Zapus hudsonius. Lineage (NCBI taxonomy): Eukaryota > Metazoa > Chordata > Mammalia > Rodentia > Dipodidae > Zapus > Zapus hudsonius. The sequence continues at coordinate 13,183 of PVHP010006778.1, read as the reverse complement.
TATTGCATAACCCAGTGGGTGTGTGTCAGGCAATATATTCAAAGGTGCATGATAATCTCAGATGTGAAAAACCTGAGTTTCTTAATTTATAGTTTTCTGTGTGCCACATCCATGAGCTCATTTATGAACTCACATTTTAAATGTATGTATGAAGATGGAATGTTCCTACTCGATAGTGAAAAAATAAACATATTCTATAATTCAACAAATAAAAGCCACTCTGACAGGAGAAATTTCCTTGCCCATATGTTGGAAGGCTCTGATTGACGCCTGCCTGCTGGCATTGTTTAGACAGCATAGCGTTTAGGGCTATTGTGTGGCCTCTGCAATGTCATTCCTGGAGCTAAATTCCTGAATGAACGCTCCCAGTCATCATAGCCCTTGACTTCTGTTACAGCTACGGTCCACACTCAGCTTTCTTTTCTGAAGGTAGTCCAGTGAAGAGACTGTGACAGCAATGGTTGATATGTCCTTGTACAAAGACTGAATGATAAAAGTCAAGAAGGAAAACTTCCTTTAAACTGTAGACAAGGAAAACACATTGTTCATTATTGGAGATTGAAGACATCCCTGGAGGTACTTTGTACAACTGTTTGAACGGTCAGATAATCATACACCACTGGACACTGGATTCCCACTTGGCCTACTTAGGAATTATTCCTACCTGGAAATTACACCAGAAGTCTACGGAGACACATCAGCTTATAGCTACTCTCCTAAAAGACTGCATTAGTGAAGTACAAATCAATAAATGGTGATTAATGAGGTCACATCACATTGTGCTAATTCAGTGGTGATCAGAATGATAAACTATTACTTACAACTAGTTCAGAGAAACACTGTCACACTTACGCTTCTTTTATAATTTGTCTATTTTCTGGGAATTTCTCTTTTTTTTGTAGCAACTTGAAGAGACAACACAAAGAACTATACTTACTCTGGCGGGGGAGTTGGCTCGGGAGGTAAGAGCATTTGCTATGCAAGTGTGAGGACCTGAGTTCAAACCCCAGCACTACATATATACAAAGCTAGCTTTGACTATTAGTGCTTGTAACTCTAGTGCTGAAGGGGCAGAGACAGGAGGGATCACTGGGGTTCACTGCTCCGCCAGTCTGAATGAAAACAAAAAACAAACAAAACAGCAGCTGCAGCTACAGGTTCAGTTAGAAGCCCTGTTTCAGAGAAATAAGGAAGAATAGAAGAGGATAGTTGATGGTCTTCCTCTGGCTTCTACATGTTTGCATGGAGCATGCACATCTGTCCAGACATGTGCATGCATCCTGCTCCCCCCCACCAAAACCAGTTATGATTACTAAAAGATCAGCATATGCAATGTTCAGCTCCTGCTGTGGTCCTGGCCCACAGACAGGTTGAAGGCAGGAGAAGAAGGGGCCTAGCTGTTCTGAACACTTGCTGAGTATGGGTACTGTGGAGAGCCTTCGTGCATCTTGACTAGCTCCAACAACAGCCACATGTAGCATGTGTGAGGCACTCAGCTACACTCATCATTAAAGAAGAGAAAATTAAAATCATGGAGCCATATTCCAGCCTGGCCAAAGGACTAAAATAAACGAGACAGATAGTCACCACTGTTGGTAATGATAGGAAAACACAGAAACTCCCATGTATTGCTTTTGGAGGTGCAAATTGTCAAAACCACACAGGAGAGCTGCTTCTCATAGCAGCTTTAGGTCTAAGAACCACCAATGGAAATGTGTCATGCATTTACATGTACAAGAGTATCATTAGAAGACTATTTTAAATAGTTCCAGCCTAGGAACTAAACAAAGGTCTGTAAGATAATACAACATATTATATAAACTGTGGCATGTGCACCAAAGGGAACACTATGCAGAAATCCTATTGGACAGAATCTACTGTATTGCCACAGCTTGATCCCTCCAAACATCATGTTAAGAGAAAGAAGTACACACAGCATTATTGTGTATGTACACAGAGTAGTCCATGGGGCTACAAGTCAAGGGATTGGTAAATTTGGTGAGATAGTATTGATCAGAACAGTAGAGGGAGGAGAACACACAGTTTTTGTTTCTTCAGCTGGCTGCCTGGTACACGAGTCTGTTCACTATAAAAAAGAAATTGTTAACATCTATCTGTATGTGTGAACTACGCACTTGTGCATTAGTACAAACCTATAATGAGACATTTTCAAAGACTAGGGATGACTATGTTCCTCCAATTCATACACACAGATATAATGTGTTTGTTGAAGCTGAGAACTCCAGCTAAGGCTATGCGGCAGTTGGATCACACAGCCCTGCACATGAGGTGAGAGTTGAGTTTTGCTCGAGTCTGTAGTGCTTCTCCCTTGCATGGCTTACCTGGAGCAAGAAGTCAGCAGGCTTACTAGGAACCTCCCCATTCTTGGCCTTGAGTTTTCCCATTTGCTGAATCCTAGAAAAACACAGCTGACAGCAATGATACCAGGAGCATCACAGGCTGCTTTGTTCAGTTGCTAAGGGGTGTGAGTGTGTCTCCCTTCAGGTGTGATCATGAAGTGTTCAGAGGCCTATAACCAGGTATGGAGGAAAAAAGACAGGAAAAGAAAGTTGTAAGGTCTCAAGGGAACATGGGTAGGGTGACAAAAGAGGCCTCCAAAGAACAATCCAGGGATGGAGAAGCCAGAAAAAAGGGGAGATTCCGTGATAGTGCTAATGGAAGAAGCTGTTATGGATACTGTAATATGAACCAGGGTGACTCACATAAGCAATGAAAATGTCCATGATGACACAGTCCTGTGGTGTTTTTACTGAGTGGTCATGCTTGATGGTGTGGGGCTATAGCTGGAATCTGAGGTCACTCAAAATGGAGATTTGGAGGTCGACCCATCATGATTCTTAACTGAAGTGGATCCTGCAAAGCTGAATGCGTTTAATAAGCAAACTCAGATAACTCTCATGCACTGATGCTTTGGGACCTGCAGCCTCAGTGAAGGGCTAATCTGAAAGAAAATACCTGCATTGGGTCATACCACTTGTGACAGACCCTTGGGGTACAAGGGCAGGAGAAAAATAGAATGACAGAGGGAGTTAATTCATTTCTGAAGCAACCCTTTTGCAGGTTAAATTTTAATCTAGTTGTAAATTGTATTACAAATATGATTCTGATTAAAATATAAGAAAACCAAGAGCAAAAGAAAGAATAAAATAAATCCTAAGTAATCCAAGGTATGCAAACCAAATGTGTTGCTTAAGAACACACTTGCACATACATAAACACAATTTCTTAAGCCCTCCCTTCAGTCTCTCTGCAGATTTTAGCATGGTGGATATCTTGGAATTAATTGAAGAAAAATAATTTAAAATGAATGCTGATATATTCTAGGAGTTGGAAGAATGATAGTAACAGCAATGGCTTAGAATTTTAAAGCATGACTTAAAAATACTTCCTATAACTTAATCATCTATTGCTCTTCATTGTGCTAATGATTATATCACAGTTATTTCTATGCCCAAGACAATTTGCACCTAATTGAAAATTTCATCTTATCTTAAATGATTATCAGATAAAATTAAAATTATTAATGTGTTTTAGGAAATGTGACCCTTCCTGACTCAAGTAATTGATTTGAAAAGACTGAATTTTGGCCTAAAGTATTAGTATATTTGTTAATGGCCTCTAGCCATTATATAAACAGAGTATGTGTCATGCTTTTACAAACTATTTAGAGAAAACCTAGAAACCTCTGTTCCTTTATGGTAACACAGACAGTGTGAGGGCACCTACTAAAATTTTCAGAATTTCTTCTGTGTGACTTAGAGATTAAGTTTCTCAATGATACAGATGGTAATTTTCTGCTTCTGGACAGGACAGTATGGGTTTCTGTGATAACTATCCCCACTGCCAAAGACACAGAGGTGAATAGATTACAAAAATGTGGAGGTTTGATGACTCTCAGACACCCTGTTTCTCTGTGAGTTGGTGAATCTCATGTTGTCAGAGAGGATAAAGACGGAAGGTTCCCTGGTGTCTCTGATTCATCAAGGAATGACCTTCTGGTGGAGAAGCCAGGAAACAAAGAAAGCATCATGGAACCCAAGCAGGAGGGATGGGTTAGTACTGCTATTTGGCAGCATATGTTCTCAGGGGTATGCATTTATTTTAGATCTATATGAGGCTGGGAATCTAGAAATGTACTATTGATGGACAGAGAAACTATTCGATATATTGAAAGTTGAAAGCTTAGGAGTGAGTCTCTAATCTATGGCCCTAATACACATACTGTTTTGTGAAGCTTCCATGAGTTAAACACTCAAACACTCAGCTAAAAAGGTTTGAAAAGGAAGGAGAATGTGCAGGTGCACAAATGTTGCAACACAGCCCTTGTCCAGCTCAGTCCCTTGTCTCAGGTGCCAATGAGTAGCTCCTATTCCATGCCCAAACAAAGTTGAAAGAGAAACATTTTGCCTAGAGGTTGACATCATTTAATGTCTTTGCAGTTGTCACAGTCAGGGTTCTCTAGAGAAAACAGAGTTGACAGAATGGATTGTAGTAAAAGGGAATTTATTGGGGTAGTTTAGGACAGTCCAAAAATAGCAGTCTGCAGGCCCACAGGTGAAGAAACCAGTAGCTGTTCAGTACACGTAGCTGGAGGCCTCAGCAGTCCCAATACAGCCCAGAAGGCCTGATGGCTCCCTGGGGAGGGGCTGCTCTTCAGTCCTGGATGTGAGGCAGAGGAAACTGGGTTCAGATGTCCAGGAAGGGTAGGAAAGCAGGATGCGAGTGCAAGTCACGAACAAGCACCAGCAGCTAACAAGCAGGGAGGCCGGGAGAGAATTCTTTCCCCTTTATATAGCCTTAGGGTGGGGTCTCGAAACCCCCCCAACCCCATCCCAGGCTTAATGGCTTCCTGAGTCTCTGGAATTTCCTTCCTGCACAGCCCACACAGGAAAGGATGTTTACTCTATCTCCTTTGAGCTTCCTTACATCCTGCCCCCTACTGAAAGGCTGCCTTCCTGTGAACATCCTCAGAGACCCACCCAAGATTACTTGAAAGGTCAAATTGACATCAAAACTTAACCATCACAGCAGTTTTTGATTTTTAATATCTTATATACTATTGAAATTGATTACTATTGAAATTGATTTTACAGAAGAAGGTATGTGGGCATAAACAACACCCAAGAGAAAAAATAGACAATAGAAGCAAACCCACAGGTAATCTCAATATTGACATTTTTCATGAAGTCTTCACAGTAACACCGATGGTGTTCAAAGAAACATAAATAAAAGTAAACAAAACAAAGGGAGGAGAATATAAATAATAAGTGAAATGGAGAGTTTAGTACTAAAATCACAGTATCTGAATTTCAGAACTGTGATGTATAGGTTTAATGCCAAATTGGACACAGTGGAAACAAGAAATTGAAGTCAAGAAAGACACATGAACTCAAATGTAACTGTAAAAATAACAGGAGAAAAGAGCTTCTCCCCTCAGTAACAACATACAAAGGGGGTTGGAACTGGGTTGACTCCTAACCTATCCATAACCCCCTACCTCATGGACTGATCCAGTTTGCCCATGGAGGAGGATACCCAGTTGACTGGGGTCAGGGAAGGACATCGGGGAATTGGGGACATCAACACATTATTTTCTCATTCAGTGTATCTAAATATGGATAATAAAAATATAATTTATAAAAAAAAAGAAAGAGCTTAAGAGATTTATGAAATGGCCCAAATTCCCAGAATATGTGAGATTGATTGGGATCTCACAAGAAAGGGGAAAGATGACACAAAGTTCCCAAACAAATCAAAGATACCAACTGTTTTGGCATGGATGATGAATGTCCCCCAAAAGGCCCATGTCTTTAAAACACAGGAGCAGGGATAGCGCTACTCAAAATGGTAGAACTACCGGAACATGGAGCCTAGTTGGAGCTCTCTAGATTAATGGGGGGCAAGTTCTTTCATGTGAAACCTCTTGACAATGCTGTGGACACTTTCTGAATTGAGAGGATCGATGCAGTGATACCCCTCCCATTCCATCTCTCTGCTCCCTGCTCAGATGCTTGCTCATGTCATGACACACCACCACTGAGGACCAGGACAACAGGGCCTGCCTGACCTGAGCACAGGAACCTCCATAACTGTGAGCTAAAAACACCTTTCTCTTTTCTTCCTCTGGTACTTCATTGTGGAAACACAAGGCTTACAGAGACCCCCACTCATACATTTCAGGTTATAGAACTCTTAGCAGACTAAAAAAGGAAACAGGATACAGTGCGAGAATCAGCGAAGGACAGCTATACATCTTGTGACATTGGGGAAGAGGGGAATACTGAAAAAAATGCTTAATAAATCTTTGTTGAAGTAATTGCTTCCTGCCTAGCCTCCCACGGCCACCCCTATTTTGGCAAGTGTTTCCGTGGAAATTTCACAACATGATTAAACCTGTGAGTCAATTACCTCCTAGAGTTGTGGAATGTTCTTATGAAAAGGAGCCTTAGGAATTGGCTAGTAAAATGGTTTTAAATTGGGCTTTCGTGGTTCCCAGGGCTTTGATTTCGCTCCATTGAAGAGGCCCATGATGAGAGAGAAAGATAGTGTGTGAGTGGCTCTGGGGCATCCACCCACCCTGCTTTACACAAGCTATCCTGCTTTTATCTGTTTGACTATTTGTACTGACATTTCATTTGAAAACAGTATTCTTCAGATTAAATAAAAAAAGTGATTGTGGAATTGTGAATCAATTGCTGTCCCCCCATCCCCTTATATTAGAGACAATATAATTGAGGCCTGAAGACATGATGTGACCTTCTCAAGGTTACATGGCTAATTAATAGCAGAATAGGGACCAGACTAAATGTCTTCTGAACTCAAGTTCATGGCCTTTTCTAATACATCACACAGCTTGTCTTCATATGAGAATTTATGCAAAAACGAGGTACTTTGGCAACATCATCATTAAGAAGTGGGCACTTCCCACCATGTTATTTGAATATTTGTTTTGAACTCCTACAAACCCATTATCTTTGCTCTCTCTGCAAACTAGACATAATTGAATGTCTCTGTTCCTCCCACCTTTCTCTTCTTTCCTTAACTTTCACCTCTTCTCTCCCCTCATCTCGTAATTGCTTGAATGCTAGTGCCATAGGCTTGCACCCGTTCTGCCTCTCTTCTTCATGATAATAGTCCCTGGGCTTACTTTCCAGGTCAAGAATAGCTCAAGCCTTTTTTGAATAACACAATAATGTGGTCATTCCTTACTTAAAATCTCCAAGTTAGGGGCTGAAAAGACGGTGCCATGATTAAAGGCGAGTGCTTTGCAAAGCCTGAGGTTCCCAGTTTGATTCCTCGGTACCCATGCCAGATACACAAAGAGCACATACATCTGGAGTTCGTTTGCTCTGCTGATCACATACTTGCTCTCTCTGTGCACAAATAAATAATAAGATAAGTAAATTTGAAATCTCCAAGTAGCTAATGTGTATTTTTGTATGTGTATGTGTGTGTGGCATATGTTCATACATGTGTGGATATCTGTACGTGTTTGTGTGAGCAGGCTAGAGGTGGATATTGTCTTCCTCAATTGCTCACAGGTTTTCTGAGACAGCTTCTCATTGAACTCAAAGCTCACCAATTCATTTAGACTAGCTGGCTAGCAAGCCCCAAGGATCCTTCAATCCCCTTCACCAGTGCTGGGATCACAGGCATGCACAGCTCTGACTGGCTTTAATGAGTGATGAGGATCGGAATTAGGGTCCTCATGCTTGTAGTAACACTTTACCAACTGGGCCATCTCTCCAGCCATGTGACATAGATTTTTATATTACCCATTTTAGCAAATTATTAAGAAAGCTCAGTAAATAACAGGACCAAAAGCAAAAACATGCTGAAAGATAAATATTGTTGGCTTAGCCCTATCTTCTAAATTGTAAATTCATCTCCTAGGGAGTAATGAATTTTCTTGGCTGTTGCTAGTGATTTATATTTATATATTATATATAAACATTCATATGCATATGAATATTTTCTTTCTTACACAGAAGGGAGTATACACTCTAGTATACTTTGTTTCATGCATGCTGTCTTCATTTAACATTGCTCTTAAATACAATTCTTTATTTGGATACAGTATTTCCTTCTTCTACTGGCTGCATAGTATTCCATTATAGAAATGCACAGAGCCATCTTTAACTTGTCTTCTATTAGTGCATGTTTAACTTGTTATATAGGAAGTAGGGCTTCAGCAAATAACCTGTGTTTTGCCTGCATGCAAGAAGATCATAGTAGAGAGATATTATTCATTTTTTGGATAGATATTGCTAAATTATTCTTTAAATCATGCTTCTATCCCAACATGATATACTAACTTATATTCACAAACTTGCTAATAGATGCTCCTAACTTTAATATTCTAAGTTAAAATGGTCTCATGGCATTAGCATCTCTATTCATAAAATAAGCATTTTTCAAATATGTGACAGTTGCATTTTCTTTCCCTTTTGTCCTCTTCTGCTATATTTTTTATTGATTTGTATGAATCTAACAACTATTATGATAGTCCTTTCCTTACATAAGTGAAGGAAAAACACATCCATACTTGTCTTTTGTTTTTAATGTCTTCCTTTTCTGCATGTCACTTTTTTGTGTTTATGAAATAGAATTTACAATATTTTCAATGTTCCCAGAGCTTTTGGTCACAGGTAGAAAAGCCTTCTTGCTAGTATTCCGTTTGTTTTACACTGGTCATTTCACTTTGATGAATCTAGAAATTGACCTTTCTTAAACTATGAGGTACAGCTTCTTTTTTATTTTTATTTTTATTTCTGGATACTATAGCTCATTTTAAGAGGGTCTCTTTCTGATTCTTTTGGTATAGTGTTTGGGGAGCACAGGATTCATGCTTGCTAGGCAAGTGTTCTCCCATTGAGTTACATTCCCAGTCCTTTTTTTTTTCTAATTTCTGTCATGACTTCTTTATTAAACCATGAGTTGAGAGACCACTTTTCTTTATAATTGTCATGGTGCTGAGGATGAAGTTGGTTCTCAATAAATGCTCATCAAACTTAAATGACAGACTGTATGGTACCACAGTGATCTGCATGGATAAAGGAGGGGGTGTTATGTCTATGTCATCTTATATTTCTTCCTCTCTTCAGGCTCAGATGAATAATTTAATTGATTCAGTTTCTTTTTTTCCCCTACCCAGCCAATGTTGTCAGAATGCCTTTCATTTAATAAATTACCTTCTCAACACATATTTATTTTTATTGGTACCTTCTCATTATTATTATTATTGTTATTATTATTATTATTATATAATTTGATCAGAGAACACAAGTCATTTTCCAAGTTGAAAAAACATCACTCCAAAAACAAAATTGGAAATCCAATCTGGAATACAAAAATATCACCAACATTCTGTTAGAAAAAAACAGAAAAATTATTTTATTGATATGTTTTTGTTCATTCCTCAGTGATTCTCTCTATTATATGGACTACAGAAGTGGGTTTAAAAGTAACATTTGAAATAACAAAATTTATTATTAGATGAAGAAAAAAGAAATAATAAAAATCTACTGTAACTATAAAAATGTCTACAGGAATTAAAAGGAGACAGTAGTGACCATAAGTTTCTGGAGTCCCTGGACGGCAGACAGATCTAACACCCATCAATATTTTATGCATGTTTTATTTGCCTATTTATTCCACAGCTCAATAAAAATTACATGTTGCTATGGAAGCATGAAAAATCACAGATACCTGCTCTGCTCACAGGTATGGCATTTCACTCTCTTAATGAAACACACACATCATAGGGGCTTAAGTCTTGTATTTAGTCATAACTTTTGCCAAGTAAAATTTGTCACAGGGTGCTTTGTTAGTTACTTTTTGCATTCACACTAATTTAGCAAAAGCTCTAGAAGCTTCTCATAAACAGAATATGTATATGTACACATATATTTATAAATATATTTTATTATTAATTTAATTATAATTTAATAAAAATTTAATTATATATATATATATATATATATATATATATATATATATCCAGATAAATAAAATTGCTGTCATCCTAAAAGTATGAAGATACTCTTTTACACTATTCAGAATAGCATCTAGGGTAAGCCCACCTATGGGTAACATGAGTGGGTTTTTTTGTTTGTGTTTTTGTTTTTCAAGGGAGGGTCTTGCTCTAGGCAAAGCTGACTTGGAATTCACTATGTCTTCTCAGGGTGGCCTTGAACTCAGAACTCAAGTTGATCCTCTTACCTCTGCCTCCCCAGTGCTGGGATCAAAGGTGTGTGTGTACCACCATATCAGGCTTAACATGAGTCTTTTGAATGATATTTGTTTTGTTTTTTTGTGGTAGGGTCTCGCTCTAGCCCAGGCTGACCTGGAATTCACTATGTAGTCTCAGGTGGCCTCAAACTCACAGTGATCCTCCTACCTCTGCCTCCTGAGTGCTGGGATTAAAGGCGTGCACCACCATGCCTTTAACATGAGTCTTTTGAAAGTGAAGGAGATGGATGATTCACATCCTCTGTAGCAGGGACCAGGGACTGATTGATTTCATGGAATACACAGCCCCCACTTTGCTTGAGCAGCAGAAAGGTTGGGATATGCCATTGGTTTCAGAATCCATTCCAGGGGGGGCAAAGAATTCCACACCAAGATTTCGTGGTGCCTGCCACTGGTGAAACATTACCCAGTGATGTCTGCAAGTGTCAGAGAGGAGCAGAAATCCTTCAAATCTGTTAAATGTGGAAAAAAAGAGGAGAATAACTTGAATTAAATTCCTGTCCCCACTTGAAATAGATTCTGACTGTGCTTCTGTACCTGGCCCTGATTTTTGCATGAAAATATTCCTTTTGTCCCTATCTGGTGCTGGCCTTCAAAAAGGACTAGGGTTTAAAAAGCAGGAAATAATGTGAGATTTTAAGCAAACAGTTCAATATTCTTTTAGAATGCTCTCTGTATTCAAAAGCACTTTGATTTATATCTTTAGGAGTCTTTGAAACTGTACCTCTTTTAAAAGGCCATCCCTGATTTGGGGTCTTTATTCCTTTATGAGCTTTGTCCCTGATTTCCAACACAGAGACCTGAGAAGTATGTTGTTAAAGGAAGGAAAAATAATTTTTTTTTACAAAGCCTGGCAAACTGTGTTAAATATGCTTTTGAAAATTAAGTTTAATATAAAGTTCAGTATAACCATCTCCACTGAAGGTATTGTCTGTGTTAAATAACTCTTCCAATAAAAAAAATACCCTTTGTTTTCCTGTAATGTAATTAAAAGCGAACCCAAAAGGGCAGCAATAAATCAAGGTGCACAAAGCAGAAAAATATTATAATTAATATTTAACATAAGTTATGATTGCCGTTAGAGTATTAAAAATATCAATTAGAATATATATTCAAAGTTTTCATCCTTTCCCATTACACAGTGGAAGGGGCTATTTTTAATTCTGGAGACTCCAGACCAAATAATACATAGTCCCTAATTAACTAAGAGATTGCCATTGAAATGCAGGCTTCTGCTGACGTCACACAGAATGAGAGCACAGCTCCTGTATGAATGAATGGCAGCTGAGCCCTGAGAATGAATTACAATGTTAGCATTCAATCAGGGACTTGCTATTGTTATTTGTAATAGATGTAAAATGATTATTATTATTTTTAAATACAGACAAGGGAAAGGCAATTTGAATTCAAACATCTGAGGCTAGGAGGCAAAATGATTAGAAAGTATGTGATTAAAGTGAATACTCTGTATTGGAAAATGAAATGTACAAATTTACCAGTGAATAATTGCTTTATATATTATATATAGATAAATAGCTAGGTATAACCATATCCATATCTGTGTGGGAATAGATGTGTGCGGAGAGCCTTTAAGGGAATAAGACTTTCAGTTTGCAGGCATTTATTTTAAAATACTAAAAAGGAACTTATGATGCAATGAAAGGGTGAAATGGTATATATTTAACTTATCTAAGACTCTGAAAAAGAAAAAAATGTGATTTACAGCCTCTATCAGAAAATATCAGAATCTTTTTTTCAGAACCTTATTTTCAGAGGCACATTTTAGTCTCCGCATATGGTAAAACAAATATGTAAATCCAATATGGCTAATTATTTATTGTTGTTGAGTATTGACCATATGCTTGACTCAACATAAGGCTTGGGAAAGAAAGTGTTTTCTACCCTAAGGGGTTTTATACACAAGTAGACAATGTCTGGCTTCTTTCTTCTCGTTTTCCTCTTCCTCCCTGCTCCTAGATCAGATTTTCATTCCATTTGCCTTGTTCTAGAAGTGGTTTCCAGTTCTCTTTCCCTCCTCCTAACATATGCGGCCCACTGCCCCGTCTCATGGCTCTATGAGAACAATTCAGACTATATTTGGTATAAAAGGTTTTCAACTGTGTAAAACAAGCGTGTGGGTGACCCTTGAAGTACAAAGGCAGACAATCTAGAAGTTTAGAGAGAAACAAAGAGAAGTAATGGAGAGTTTCATGACAATTTGAAAAAAATAATAGAACATGATAATAGTCAATGATGTGGAAAAGAAGCATAAGAACACATATTTATGAGTCGAAGGAGATGGCTCAATGGTTCAAGGTACTTGTTTGCCAAGCCTGCCAACCTTTATTCAATTTCCGAGTACCCATGTACATCCAGAGACACAAAGTGATGCTAGGGGCTGCAGTTTGTTTGCAGTGGCAAGAGGCCCTGGAACACCCTTAATCACTCATTCTGTCTCTCTCAAATAAATAAAATAGTTTTAAAGACATTTACATAAAAAAGTTTACTAGTCCTATAGTACCAGTGTTTCTAGGTTGTAATCTTCATCAAGTGAACGAAAACATGATTGCCTGGTGTTCAGTTCCCTGTTGGAGTATCCATCCAGAACACTCCCAGAAATCAGGATAAAGGCCAATGTTCCCAAATGGTCCAATGTTCCACTGTGATTGAAAGGTGACATTTATTTGTCATGCTCCTAAAGCTTCGAGTTGTTGCCAGTGTGAACTCGAGAGTGAAACATGCTTCTTGGTCACATGACCTTGTATCAGTCTCCACCCTCAGTGTGCATCATGTGCCCATAACATGGAGACCAATGAACCTACACCTGCATCTGGAGAAGTTAAATGAGATTATATCTGGGGAGGTGGAAAGCAGCAGTTAAATGTATTCATTGATAATCCAGTGTTGTAAA